>LBNU01020205.1:17625-58503 GCA_014162995.1 Artemisia annua | reverse complement strand
GTGGAGTAGGAACAAGGAAGGTGACCTTGTAGCCAAACCACTATAAATTCTTGTGTTATGGTTTGATCTTTCTAACTCTTTACTTTCATTACTTATTTACTTATACTATATTTGCTTAGTTAGTTAATAACTATATAATTGTTCATATAGTGCAAGTATTGAATTCACATAAACTAGAATCGAAGTTTTTAAAACAAACTTGTTTTTATAAATTATAAAACGGACGTAAAACTATTCAACACCCCCTTCTAGTTTTCCACAAGCTCAAATAAGTACATATTTTTATCATCATTTATCCTATTTATTTGACTTGTTTTACTTTATTATTTATGAGAATCGGTACTTTAATGTTTACTTTAGTAATTCTCAGGTAAAAACAAGTAATAGGTGAAACTTGGCGATTTTTGACTAATTATGGAGCAAAACAAGCGAGATGTCAAAAGTCTACTGAAATCCAGAAGATGCGTCGTATCTCTCTCAACAGATACGCCGCAATATCATACTCAGATGAATTCGAAGACCATTGCTTGACTTTAAAGAATGCGCCACATGTATTTCTATCATGCGCCGCATATGAAACTTTGGTCAACGAAGAAGATCAAGCTCGTTCTACTCTAGATACGCCGCATTACACTTCTGACATACGGCGTATCACTATTAAGACTTAACCAGATACAATCCAAGATACTGAAGGACATGCGCCGCATAAAGATTTAAGTTACGCCGCATTTGAAGACGGTGTACGAATATTCCAGAATATATTAATCTTGGACCCCACGCGAAGTTAAGTCAATGCGCCACATCTACTCACTTAGTGTGCCGCATCGAGCCCTAAGACAGAAACTATAAATACCCCAAGACCTATACGAATTTTGTGTGCAACATAACCCTAAGGAGCCGAGTTCAGTCAAAAAAGCAACACAAGACATACCCCAAACGAAGATATTAGAGCCGTAAGAAGGTCCTGCATGTATTTAATTCATTAAGTAGTTTTGTTTTATTGTAATAGTACACTTTAATTCATCAGGATAGAAGGACATGTGATATGTGACTACGGAAAATCATACACACCCCTTAATATTGGTTTCCCATCAATTAAAGTTTATATGATGATGTCTTTGGTGACTTATATTAGTGCATTGATAACCTCTGTGTCTAGCTGAGCACTGCTTGGGATGCCATACCCCTTCCTCGCCTATTTAATATGACGTCTTTGGATAAATAGGATAGACATAAGTGATCATTAAAGGTTTACTCGCCGATATAATGAGATCCAACGAGAAANTTGGTTTCCCATCAATTAAAGTTTATATGATGATGTCTTTGGTGACTTATATTAGTGCATTGATAACCTCTGTGTCTAGCTGAGCACTGCTTGGGATGCCATACCCCTTCCTCGCCTATTTAATATGACGTCTTTGGATAAATAGGATAGACATAAGTGATCATTAAAGGTTTACTCGCCGATATAATGAGATCCAACGAGAAACATTTAATTAATATACACTTCATTTAAAACTAGCAATAAAACAAGTAACAAGCTACTTAATTATCAGGACATGTCTTCTTATAGTCTCCATTATCTATCTGTGTACGTGTATGCTATTCGCTGATTCGTGCTCATTAGTTTAATTTACTGTTTAATACAACTAATCTGTGCCAGTCTCTTAGGCTGAACCCCCCTTGCGTTAGATTAGGCTATAAAACTAACTTAGGATATTAAAATACTGATTAGGTTAATTAGATAATACGTTCCACTCTTAGTGATCGACACTCTACTTACCATTATATTCATACTGACCGGGTACACTGCTCGTTAAGTGTGTGTGTTATTGATAAATCGGCTAAATATAAATTTAAAACTTGAGTAGGCATTAATGCTGCTAAACCGCAACGACACATCACGCGCATCAGTGATGCATGCACAATTATCAAGAGTGGGTTATGTTGCACTAAGCTCATGAACCATACGTTAACAATCCGGGTCATGGGGGTTGCAGACCCAACCATGAGGGGATGGGAAGGATAACTTGCCAAAGTTAATCCTTTAGTGGGTTCAAATATAGTACTTATTGATACCATCCAGAAAGATGTAGTATCAACGGGAGTTGTCAAACCCCAATAGATCTATCAACTATATTCGCGTTCGCGTAGGTAAAATATCCCAAACGATTAGATTCATGAATTTTAACTATGTAGTGGTGGCAGATAGCTTACTCGTGCAACAACCAAAGAAAAGACTTGTATTCGGTTTAAAGTAAAGCAAGTAGCACGTATCCCCCTCACAGGGTTTGGAAAGCATTTAGACTGAAACGTTAAATAGATGTGAGGCTACAAAACTCACCTGGGCTTAGGGAAATCTAATTGATGTAAAAGTGACTCGGGAACTAGACTGCCTTACTCACGTATCCTGGTGTGTTGTAGGTGTGGGGATATGTCAAGCTCTAGTTGTTTAGTTTAAGTTTCTTAAGTAATCATTCTTAGGGTTTTTAGGGTTTTAGATATAACACAACACCGTTCAGGCCATCACAATTCAGAAGTATAAGTCTCCTCATATGAAGCTCCCTACTATTGTATTATGTTATCAGCATAATACCTTTCGGGCCATCATAATTCAGAAGTTAATACTCCTCACATGAAGCTCCTTACTATAGAGTTATGCATTTATTTAGATTTTAGTTATAACATAACAACGTTTGGGACATCATAATTCAGAAGTACATGCAATAATCGTTTGAGGAGCCAGGGCACTTTAAATCGTAAACCCAGCAAACTCATCAAAATGAGATATCCACATAATACTCCTCACATGAAGCTCCCTAGTATTGTGTTATGCTTCTAACTTTAATATTTTTACTTTATACCCTTCTAGTTTAATATATTTACAAAATCTACCTAAACTTATAATACTTATATTATTTATACTTATAACTATTTATACTTGACATAATTAGTCCCTATACTTATATATTTTAGGAAAATGACAGATATGACCATTGGACTTATAAGTTTTTTATATTTACCAATTATACCCTTAACTTTATTACTTTTGCAAAACTAGTCCTTTTAAGTTTATAACTATTTAACTTTTTATCCCAAGGTTTTATAACTTTGAAAAAAGGGTCCTTATACTTATAACTTCTAAGAAATGTCAAAAATAGTCCCTAGACTCAATATTTTTAGAAAGTTACCATATATACCCCTATGCATGGAAAACTTTGCAAAACTAGTCCTAATTTCATGCAAACTATATTTTTATGAAACAAAAAGGTTTCCTAGCTTATGTTTAACTAATATTAGCTTATCTAAGTTATCTAAACTAGCTTATAGCTTATGAAAATCACTTATAGCATATAATTATGGCTTAGTCTATAATTAGGGTTTGAAAAAGAAAACTAGCAAATGATTATGACTAAGGCGTAGGCAAGGGTTCTATAGGGATCTAAGGCATCCTAATACTATCCTAGGACTGTACTAAAGCTATAAGAATCAAAATGAAAAGCTTGCTTGACTAGGGAAGGGTTAACAAGGGTTTCCTAGGGTTTCTAGGTTTTCTCGGCTCAAATCACGACTCGACAAGGGCAAGGCTTAGCTAGCTCAACCCCTAGACCTACTACACCTCGTGCACAACCACTAGGACCAGAATATATGTGGAGAGAAAGAAGACAAGGTGTGAGGTTGAAAGAGAGGGGATACGGAGGTATTTATAGAGTAGCGAGTAGTAGTGAGCAAGAAATGGAAGTAGGAGGTGTCGAGGAGGGGGAAGATGAGTAAGCTGAGCTAGAGGGGGTTGTGGCAGGTCTAGGGTGTGACAAGGATGATCTACGGTGTTGCTAGGGGGCTGCTAGGCCGGTTGTGGTTATGGTGAGCCGATAGGAAGAAGAAGGTGACAAGGAGGTGATGCACCTCCTTGTGTGGGTGCTTGTAAGGTGCTAAGGTGCTAGGTATGTTAGGGGAAGGTGCTAGGGTGCTTGGTTGTAAGGTTTGAGGTACTTAAGTAGCTTAGTTCTAAGGTTTAGGTTTAGTTTTGACCTAGTTTTGTCTAGAGTGAGTTTAGGGTTTTTCCTAGGGTTCAGTGCCTAAGTTAGGGTCCTATGACTGTCTAATGACTAATCCTAAGTTCTAAGAGCCTTATACTAAGTGGTGGTAGCTTATGGGAAAGATTTGGGAAGGTTTGACCTAGTTTCCGGGAAGTTATANAGTTCTAAGGTTTAGGTTTAGTTTTGACCTAGTTTTGTCTAGAGTGAGTTTAGGGTTTTTCCTAGGGTTCAGTGCCTAAGTTAGGGTCCTATGACTGTCTAATGACTAATCCTAAGTTCTAAGAGCCTTATACTAAGTGGTGGTAGCTTATGGGAAAGATTTGGGAAGGTTTGACCTAGTTTCCGGGAAGTTATAACCTAGTTATGGTTTTGTGCCTAAAGGACTTATACCTAAGCTCTAATGGGTTGTACTAGTGCCTAAAGGTCCTAAGGTATCCTAATGTTCTTAAGGTATCTCATACTTAAGCCTTGGATACTTTCAAACTAGTTTGGTCAAGCATATAAGGTCTAATAAGCACATATGTCTAATGAGGGTTTAATTAGGGTTTGTTATGGTTTTGTGGTAAGTTTAGTGTGTTAGATTGGTAAATTACTTATTATGGTGTTGTTGTGATCTTATGCTTGACATACCAGGGGTTTATAGGATGTGAGTATAGAGTTGTTTGGCTTGTGTGGATACGTGAGCAGGTCTAGAGAGTTATGCAAGTAATGAATACACATAAGAAGCAAAACATTTGCCTGTGAAATACCTACTATAGGTATTTGTAATGAGAATGATAGTGATGAGATTTTGTGGGTTGTTACAGTCTTACACCCTTAGAAGAAATCTCGTCCCGAGATTTTGATGAACGTAGGAGTAGGGGAGAGAATGAGTTGAGAAAGGTAAGAGGAAAGAAAAGAGTTGTACAAACGAAGTAGGAATTGTTTGTAAATATGCCAGATACTTGGTCTCAATTGTTTATATCTCATTACTTACAAGTAATGACGTCCCAATTCTTGTAAGAAGGAGCTTATAAATTCATGATCCATTCGATTTATATATTTCATCTTAAAATGAAAGAGCGTCCTAATTCATTTTAATAGAATAGTCATCGTAAATCGTCCTTAAGTAGTATCAGCGGTGATGAGGTGAAAAGTGTACCCGTTTTAGGGGGTCATTTAAGCCCTAATTCATGATAATATGATCAAATATTGCTTTAAATCGTTCCTTTTGTCATTTAGGTACTTTTGAGAAGAATTCTGGAAAACAAATCATTTTTGACGTTTTTGGAGCATAAAGTAAAGAAAACGACAAAGTCTCAAAAGAATGCTGGAAATCCTTCCTAACAGCGTCAGAGTCACAAGGTGACGCCGTCAGCCAACCAAGACAAAGGAGTGGATTCTGACTATACGTGACGCCCTAAGAAGAAAATGTGATGTTTACACCTGACGGCGTCAGGTGTTATGGATCCTAGGCCGTCAGGTGTTAAGTTAAAGAGAGACGGCCCAGAGATAGTTTACAAGTGACGGCGTCAGAAGTAGATCTAGGCCATCCGAGAACCCTAGAGGTGGCGAGCTGACGGCGTCAGGACCTATAAGCTGACGCCGTCAGAGTGTATTTTCTATATATGCTTTTCTATTTTTCATTCATTAGTGTGCAACTTTTTGGGAACAAACCCTAGACGATTTTGTCAGCTTTTTCAAGTGTTTTTCACCCTTGATTCTTTCATGTTCAATTAAAGATAAGTCTCCCTTCAAATTAATCAATATGTCTATGTGTTGGTTAATTATATCTTATGCTTGTCTTTCAATTAACATGCTAGGCTAGATTTATCTTGTGTTTGCTTAGATCTAATGAAACCTAACTATTGATTATTGGTTGTTGGTGTGTTATTAATTGTATTGGATGATTGTTTATCGATGTTAGGGTTAAGAAAACTAGCTAACCTCCTATACGGCAACTTGCTTGAACGTCTTAAGAAACATGAACCAATGCGTACTAGGTTATTATGGTTGTATTTAATGCATGAGCGAATTCTAATGATCCCATGTTAGGAGCTTCTTAGCCGGCTCGACATAGGAGTGAAGTAGGAGCTTATAGAGTTGGGGAAGTACGTACGCCACCCCACGAATGGTATTAAGGAATACACCCGTCCTCCACGCAATTAATACACACTAACTAACCGGTAAAAGATAGTTAGGGAGTAAGGAAATCTAAGTAAATGAAATTGCCCTAACAAATATTTCTTTCGGTTTTATTACAAATTTACTATCAAACAAACAAAAATCAAGCGCAATTGCATTCTCTAAGGTGTCTTCATTTACCCCCTTACACTTAAACCGAACATTGTCCCCAATGTTCACATAAAAGATGTAAAAGTAATGAAAATGAAAGAATGAAACAAATACTCCCCTGATTCGTTTGGTGTGGATAGTGAGGTAACATGGTTAGATCTTCTTCCAAGAAAGATGAACGCTCAAAGCTTCCCTTCCGAAATATAAATCATCTCCTTGTCCAAAATAACCTGTTAACCTGAAAAACAATAAAGGCAAACCTCGCGTAAAATCGGCGGTATAATCTATAATATGATATAATGCTTGTGGAATGAATGTTTTTGCAGAATTCCTGGAGATTATAAGTTAGAGAATTAACAAATCTTTTTATGATTCCGGAAGAAAAACAAAACTTTTAAATATTTCAGAAAATTACTGCCTGACGCCATCAGGTTGTAGTGCTTTGACGCCGTCATAAATGATCTGACAGAATTCTCATGTTAAGTTTCCGGAAAATTTTTGGAAAAACTATACCTTACTTCCTGGAATTCCTGCAAAAACATCATTATGACTCGATACAAGCATTTGACACAAACAAGTACTAATATGCATGTTAATTTACATTGTTATGATTCATGTTCATTTGTTCTTATAAACCGATTTAGATTTCCCTTACACTTATCTTTTGCAAAATACCTTTATATGTAGTTAAGACGAAGTTAAAAACAAAATAAAGCATTTTCACAAGTTAGTTTTTGAAGCATGAATCAATAACAAGAAAAATAACATACATACGGAAGCAAATAAAATCAAACAAACAAACAGACAAAACAAATAAAGCTTGGGTTGCCTCCCAAGAAGCGCTTGTTTTTGTTCGAGTCACGAGCCTGACTCTACCCTTATTTAACAGAAATAGGGGAGGTTTTCCCTACACTTAGAATTAAGTGCGGGTGGAAGTAGCGATACACACCCTTAGGGTGGAAATATGCCACTTGAGGTGAAGGGGGTGAGTGAATGGCTTCCTTCATCCTAAAACTACCTGGATAATATTGGTTGATGGGTGGGTCGGTTCCTCTTTTGTCTCCTAGATGTAAATCTAAGGATGAAAAGTTGTGTAAAGGTTGAGGTTCCGGTTTATCAACACTAGGAAATTCCCTAGAACTAAGAGTAGGGTTATCATTACAAGTGTTCAAACCTATATCCTTTAGTTGCGTTTGGTTCAAAGCTTCTACCTCCATCGGGATTCCTAAAGTCTCTTCTACTTCTTCCGGGTAAGTCACGGGCGGTGTTGGTGCCTCGAATGATGGTAGGACATGTGGGGTACTTTGTGGGCTTGGATTATCCACCTCATCCTCCATGTATCTAGACTACCTATGTGTTCATCTTGTATTATGGTGGCTCCTAACCATGACATGCACTTAGGTATCTCCACACTAACATATTCATCCCCAAACAAACTTGTTTCATGATCCTTAAAATTATTTGTTGGGTTGTCAATTCTATAATAATATTGGGCACACTCTTCTATGGCATCCCATGCTTCTTCAGCATTTAATTCCCTAAGATCCCCATTGGCAAAATCCTCAATGCACATTTGGTCACATCGATCGACACGATAGTAAAAGATTTGGGTTAGGGATGCTAAATCGAAGCTATGATGAGGGAGTATTCGGAGTAAAATTTTAAAACGAGTCCATGCATCGTATATGGGTTCATCTCGATATTGTTTGAACATCAAGATGTCATTTGGGTTGAATGGATTCCGTGGTCGGTGTTATGGTGGATTCGCGTACTCCATAATGGTGAACGGAAGAGTCAATGGAAAGGTTTTACGAACAAAGACACAAAGAAAAGATAGACTAAAGAAATCCTAGAAAAATAAAATAAAAATCTCACTAGAAAGGAATCTAGTGAGTAGACCTAATAAAATAAAAATTCAACCTAAACAATAACTATTCCCCGGCAACGGCGCCAAAAACTTGATGCGTGGTTTTGCAACCTTACAACAGGTTTTACCTCTCGAGGGATCTCAAGAGGCTTACAACCCCACCAGGCAGTGTACCTGACCGATGTAGTATAGTGTAGTGGTAAGTACGGGGGATTGATCGTTCTCCACAGGGAATAGTGTTCGTTAGGTATGAAAAGCTACTCTAATTAGGTCTAAGGGTGAGGGAAGATTATTTTTGTTTTTTTTATATTTTATGAAAGCAAGTAAAATCTCGGGTTTGAAGGAGTGGGCGGAATTAGTTGCTAGCCAACTAACCCAAAAACTACTATTGCAAATAAAATAAAATAACAAGAAAATAAAAGGTTGTGAAACTTATATGGAGACAAGTGTGTTTACTTAGATTTCCTTACTCCCTAACTATCTTTTACCGGTTGGTTAGTGTGTATTAATTGCGTGGATGACGGGTGTATTCCTTAATACCATTCGTGGGGTGGCGTACGTACTTCCCCAACT
This sequence comes from Artemisia annua, assembly GCA_014162995.1. Classification (NCBI taxonomy): domain Eukaryota; kingdom Viridiplantae; phylum Streptophyta; class Magnoliopsida; order Asterales; family Asteraceae; genus Artemisia; species Artemisia annua. The sequence goes on along the minus strand of LBNU01020205.1, from coordinate 49,749 downwards.
CTATAAGCTCCTACTTCACTCCTATGTCGAGCCGGCTAAGAAGCTCCTAACATGGGATCATTAGAATTCGCTCATGCATTAAATACAACCATAATAACCTAGTACGCATTGGTTCATGTTTCTTAAGACGTTCAAGCAAGTTACCGTATAGGAGGTTAGCCAGTTTTCTTAAGCCTAACATCGATAAACAATCATCCAATACAATTAATAACACACCAACAACCAATAATCAATAGTTAGGTTTCATTAGATCTAAGCAAACACAAGATAAATCTAGCCTAGCATGTTAATTGAAAGACAAGCATAAGATATAATTAACCAACACATAGACATATTGATTAATTTGAAGGGAGACTTATCTTTAATTGAACATGGAAGAATCAAGGGTGAAAAACCCTTGAAAAAGCTGATAAAATCGTCTAGGGTTTGTTCCCAAAAAGTTGCACACTAATGAATGAAAAATAGAAAAGTATATATAGAAAATACATTCTGACGGCGTCAGGTTATAGGCTCTGACGCCGTCAGCTCGCCGCCATTAGGGTTCTCGGATCACCTAGATCCATCTCTGACGCCGTCACTTGTAAACTCGCTCTGGGCCGTCTCTTGTTAGCTTTACACCTGACGGCCTACATCTCCTAACACCTGACGCCGTCAGGTGTAAACATCACAATTCTTGCTTAGGGCGTCTGGTACAGTCTGAACTCCACTCCTTTGTCTGCATAGCTGACGGCGTCACCTTGTGACTCTGACGCCATCAGGAAGGGTTTCTAGCATTCTTTTGAGACTTTGTCATTTTCTTCACTTTATGCTCCAAAAACGTCCAAAATGAGGTGTTTTCCAGAATTCTTCTCAAAAGTACCTAAAATGACAAAAGGAACGATTTAAGGCAATATTTGATCATATTAACATGAATTAGAGCTTAAATGACCCCTTAAAATGGGTACACTTTTCACCTTATCAGATGTACATATGGAGCTATGAAAGATTTGTGAGATGAAAATAGAGAGAAAGAGGTTAGGTGGAGATAGGGAGAGAAGAAAGAATAGTGGGTAAAATAGTCTTTATATTTAAATTGAGGTTCCTGAGTGGGAAAGTGTGGCTTTTTTGCACCCATTTGTATCTAGGAAATTCTTTCACATTAAGCAAAAAAGAAACATAAATTTGAATCTGATTGGATATGAATTTGTTACCAAATAGTCATTAAGCAAAAAAGAAACGGCCCTAAAGTCTGCCCACCGAGTATGTAAGTATCCTCTCGAGTATCCACTCGGGGTCACTTTCTCATACACAAGTGAAAGAACGAACACCATTTTTGAATCCAGCTCCCATCATCAAACCGATTTTTCCCATTCTCTTCATTCTAGCATTGTTGCCTAGACAGCCCAAACACAAAACAAAAAAATAATAGTACTCCGTAATAACTAATTTGCATAAAACCGTAATACCTCACATTTACTGCAAAGTATTAGTGCCAAACATAAAAGCTACCACCCTGTTGTAGCTACCTGTTGCAGAAGAAAGTTTTTTTACCACCATGTACAAAATTCCGAATGCCAGGAACAATAATGCCATGCTGAAAACCTACCGACAAAACAATGGATATCAGCACCCTTATAAGTTATTTAGATTAGTATACAATCTTTCATATACATTTCACAACACGAAACATTATGCCACTATTGCAACCAACTATCGCAAACACAAACGACATGGGAACAAACAATCAATCTCTGTTTTTAATCAACAACAAAACTCACACGACCATCAAATAAAAACGGTCAGCATAATCTTGATTCTCGGTTACTTAACTTTGGTATTAAGAACCACAACGTTATATTTAGCAGCAAATGGTTAGCACCCATAGACTAGTGCAAAAAATATGGAAATTATGCAGACACTTTCAGCAACAGACATTATTACTCTTTTATTATTTATCGTTGTATTAAGGGCCTCCAAAATGAAGGGTTTTTGTTATAAACAAAAACAAATAAAATGACAGCAAAGGTGATACGACCTGGTTCGGGGTTGTATCGGGATAAGGCACCACTTTTAGCTTGTGCGAACTCCTTAAGAAAATAGAGAGAAGAACTAGAGATTTGTTTATTTTAAACTTTGATTGATTCATTAATAATAATGATTCAGTATATAAAACCGAATAACCCTAGCTTGTAAAACAAGCCAAACATAAAGCCATATCTAAACAATGACACTTTCCTAATATGACACATAGACATATCATAAATAAATATAACATGACATAAAGCCCGGGGCGTATCATTCCCCACTCCTTCAAAATCACCTTGTCCTCAAGGTGTGGTCTTGAAAAATTTCTCTTGACTCCGGGATCCCATATCCTAATCCTAATCCTAGTCCGATCTTCCACTCCCGTAGTTCTCCTGCCTTCCGCTACTGCAACCAACACCTTTTTCCTTTTCCGCCTTCCACTACCTTGGACATAACACAACACTATTCTTCCGCCTTTCGCTACCCATGTTGTAACACTCTCAACTCCTTCAAAAATCACCTTGCCGTCAAGGTGATATGAAGAATATGCCGATTGAGAGTCCGATATCAATTTCCACACATTTGGTTGAACAAATTTATGGCTGCGTCCATTATCCATTAGCCCGTGAGCATTACCGATACCAATTCCTTCCCATAGTTGGTAAACCCGTGGACTTTCATGAGCCACCAAAGAAGTGGGTATAGGACTAACCCCGTTGTCCGCTAATTCCTTGCTTAAATTCAAATTTATTTCACCCAAACGACCATCAAATTCACGACCACCCCCAACAATCTCTTCTATACTTTTCTTATTTTCTGAAAATTCTTCAAACTTGCTATGAACTTCATTACTCTCACCAATATCGAAAACATCATCTATCGCGTTATTAACCACATCAACACCAATATATTCATCAGCATCTAACGACCTTTTAATCTCAGGTGAAGCGAATTCACTTTGTAATGATGGAAAGGTATCTGATTTCTTTTCAATTATATGCTCTTTCTCCTTCTTTTCGATTGCCTCAAACTGAGCCTCGACTATATGGGCTAAGGAAAATGCTTCTCCTAAAATTGTTGGCCTTGCCCTCAACAGTTCTATTTGTAACGTCAGTTTAAGTCCGGAGATGTAAAACGATGTAAGTAAAGATTCAAAGATCCCTCTTACTCGATTTTCAAGTACCACAAACTCACTCTCATATTCGGCCACCGTACCCATTTGCAAGAACTTAGAGAGTGCGTATTCCGCGTCCTGATCGTTGCCGCCTGATGCCATGAATAATACTCAAGCGATTAGTAACTTAAAAAAAAATCCCGATGAACAGTACCCGCGATGAACAGTACCCGATGAATAGTACCTGATGAACAGTAATTTCTTTTTTATTGGAACTCTAATCGTAAGCCCTCTCAACGAGAGCTCTCAATGAAAGCACCAATTGATACGACCTGGTTAGGGGTTGTATCGGGATAAGGCACCACTTTTAGCGTGTGTGAACTCCTTAAAAAAATAGAGAGAAGAACTAGAGATTTGTTTATGTTAAACTTTAATTGATTCATTCATAATAATGATTCAGTATATATAACCAATAACCCTAGCTTGTAAAACAAGTCAAACATAAAGACATATCTAAACAATGACACTTTTCTAATACGACACAAAGACACATCCTAAATAAATATAACATGACATAAAGCCCGGGGCGTATCAGAAGGCAAAAACTTTGCCGCAACAAATTTGAGACCATGCCTAACAAGACTAGCTTTGTAACTTATCTAATAATTAGCATTAACATTATTCAAAATTTTAAAACAAATTAACCAAAGTACGATACCTACAAATAGAAATCTCATAACAACCCTATTTTGACATGTTTCTCATGCTACTACTAACTACTCATGAGCTACATGAAAACGTGAAACCATAAATCAAATAGCAAAAGAGATAACCAACCTTATTTCGACGGTCAAGTTCGCCTCCAATTTTCACAAAACACCTTAAGCTCTTCTACACCTCCACACAATAGCTTAAAAAAAGGCATAAAGTCAATACATTACTTTCAGCAACATATCAAACAACATAAAATTAATACCTAACTAAAATGATCAAAACTAAACACCTCTCGGTTAGGGTTTCTAAACCTACAATTTCAAATAAAGATTAAGCAAAATAATCAAAACTAAAATATATTTAAAACTAAACACACTCAGTTATGGTTTGTAAACTTGCAATTTCTATAAACACCACTTGATTAGGATTCATAAGCTTACAATTTCAAGTAAAAATCAGCCGCCTACATGCAATAGAAGTTTATACGCATCATTTTATCATATTTCAATTTTGAAATAAGTTTCTCAGATTTTCTTGAATCATAGATTACCACAACCTCATATCGTATATTTTTTTTCACATGTGTGGATTTAGTGAGGAGTTCTCTCGAAGTTTGGTGAGAAGCTGTGAACGAATGTCAATGTGAATGTGATGGAAGAGAAATTACCCAGATGAGAGACACGTATAATGGGAGGAAGGAGACTAAATGACGTCGTTTTTGGCCAAAACTACATTTAAACATTAAATAGCGTTGTTTGCTAGCCTTTGATGAATATTAAAAAAAAAAAATCCAAACGACATCATTTTGGAGCCTCATGAAATGGATTCGTTTCCCACGGTAAATGTATAATAGAGTAATAAATTTATATTTCTAATCGTCGAATACTGATTTTGGTGACAAATAATAATCAGTGGTATTGCTAAGCGAATGGAGGCACTGTACGAAAGCTTATAAGATAATTATATACAATGGTCAAAAATATATTATACAAACTATTGAAACAAGAAACATAAATTTGAATCTGTTTGGATGTGAATTTGTTACCAAATAGTCATTAAGCAAAAAAGCATGGCCCCAAAGTCTGCCCACCGAGTATGTAAGTATCCTCTCGGGGTCACTTTCTTATACACAAGTGAAAGAACGAACACCATTTTTGAATTCAGCTCCCATCATCAAATCGATTTTTCCCATTCTCTTCATTCTAGCATTGCTGCCTAGACAGCCCAAACACAAAACAAAAAAATAATAATAATAACTAATTTGAATAAAACCGTAATACCTCACATTTACTGCAAAGTATTAGTGCCAAACATAAAAGCTACGGCCCTGTTGTAACTACCTGTTGCAGAAGAAAGTTTTGTTACCACCATGTACAAAATTCCGAATGCCAGGAACAATAATGCCATGCTGAAAACCTACCGACAAAACAATGGATATCAGCACCCTTATAGGTTATTTAGATTACTGTACAATCTTTCATACATATTTCGCAACACGAAACATTATGCCACTATTGCAAACAACTATCGCAAACACAAACGACATGGGAACAAACAATCAATCTCTGTTTTTAATCAACAACAAAATTAACGCGACCATCAAATAAAAACGATCAGCATAATCTTGATTCTTGGTTACTTAACTTTGGTATTAAGAACCACAATGTTTATATTTAGCAACAAATTGTTAGCACCCATAGACTAGTGCAAAAAATATGGAAATTATGCAGACACTTTCAGCAACAAACATTATTACTCTTTTATTATTTATCTTCGTGTTAAGGGCCTCCAAAACGAAGGGTTTTTGTTATAAAAAAAAACAAATAACAATGATAGCGAAGGTGATACGACCTGGTTCGGGGTTGTATCAGGATAAGACACCACTTTTAGTGTATGCGAACTCCTTAAAATAAAATAGAGAGAAGAACTAGATATTTGTTTATATTAAACTTTGACTGATTCATTCATAATAATGATTCAGTATATATAACCGAATAACCCTAGCTTGTAAAACAAGCCAAACATAAAGCCATATCTTTACAATGACACTTTCCTAATATGACACAGATACATATCCTAAATAAATATAACATGACATAAAGCCCGGGGCGTATCATTCCCCACTCCTTCGAAATCACCTTGTCCTCAAGGTGTGGTCTTGAAAAATTTCTCTTGACTCCGGGATCCTATATCCTAATCCTAATCCTAGTCCTAGTCCTATCTTCCACTCCCGTAGTTCTTCTGCCTTCCGCTACCGCAACCAACACCTTTTTCCTCTTCCGCCTTCCACTACCTTGGACATAACACAACACTATTCTTCCGCCTTTCGCTACCTATGCTGTAACACTCCTCACTCCTTAAAAATTCACCTTGCCGTCAAAGTGATACGAAGAATATGCCGGTTGAGAGTCCGATATCCATTTCCACACATTTGGTTGAACAAATTTATGGTTGCGTCCATTATCCATTATCCCGTGAGCATTACCGATACCAATTCCTTCCCATAGTTGGTGAACCCGTGGACTTTCATGAGCCACCAAAGAAGTGGGTATAGGACTAACCCTGTTGTCCGCTAATTCCTTGCTTAAATTCAAATTTATTTCCCCCAAACAACCATTAAATTCACGACCACCCCCAACAATCTCTTCCATACTTTTCTTATTTTATGAAAATTCTTCAAACTTTCTATGAACTTCATTACTCTCACCAATATCGAAAACATCATCTATCGCGTTATTAACCACATCAACACCAATATATTCATCAACATCTAACGACCTTTTAATCTCAGGTGAAGCGAATTCACTTTGTAATGATGGAAAGGTATCTGATTTCTTTTCAATTATATGCTCTTTCTCCTTCTCTTCAATTGCCTCAAAATGAGCCTCAACTATATGGGCTAAGGAAAAAACTTCTAAAAGTTTTGGCCTTGCCCTCAATAGTTCTACTTGTAACGTCAGTTTAAGTCCGGAGATGTAAAACGATGTAAGTAAAGATTCAGAGATCCCTCTTACTCGATTTTCAAGTACCACAAACTCACTCTCATATTCGGCCACCGTACCCATTTGCAAGAACTTAGAGAGTGCGTATTCCGCGTCCAGATCGTTTCCGTTTGATGCCATGAATAATACTCAAGCGATTAGTAACTCAAAAAAAAATCCCGATGAACAGTACCCGCGATGAACAGTACCCGATGAATAGTACCCGATGAACAGTAATTTCTTTTTTATTGGAACCCTAATCGTAAGCCCTCTCAACGAGAGCTCTCAATGAAAGCACCAATTGGTACGATCTGGTTAGAGGTTGTATCGGGATAAGGCACCACTTTTAGCGTGTGTGAACCTCCTTAAGAAAATAGAGAGAAGAACTAGAGATTTGTTTATGTTAAACTTTGATTGATTCATTCATAATAATGATTCAGTATATATAACCAATAACCCTAGCTTGTAAAACAAGCCAAACATAAAGACATATCTAAATAATGACACTTTTCTAACACGATACAAAGACACATCCTAAATAAATATAACATGACATAAAGCTCGGGGCGTATCCGAAGGCAAAAACTTTGCCGCAACAAAATTTTAACATTATTCAAAATTTTAACTTATCTAATAATCAACATTAACATTATTCAAAATTTTAAAACAAATTAACCAAAGTACGATACCTACAAATTGAAATCTCATAACAACCCTATTTTGACATATTTCTCATGCTACTACTAACTACTCATGAGCTACATGAAAACGTGAAACCATAAATCAAATAGCAAAAGAGATAACCAACCTTATTTCGACGGTCAAGTTCGCCTCCAATTTTCGCAAAACACCTTAAGCTCTTCTACACCTCCACACAATAGTTTAGAAAAGGCATAAAGTCAATAGATTACTTTCAGCAACATATCAAACAACATAAAATTAATACCTAACTAAAATGATCAAAACTAAACACCTCTCGGTTAGGGTTTCTAAAACTACAATTTCAAATAAAGATTAAGCAAAATAATCAAAACTAAAATATATTTAAAACTAAACACACTCAGTTAGGGTTTATAAACTTGCAATTTCAATAAACACCACTTGATTAGGATTCATAAACTTACAATTTCAAGTAAAGATCAGCCACCTACATGCAATAGAAGTTTGTACGCATCATTTCATCATATTTCAATTTCGAAATAAGTTTCTCAGATTTTCTTGAATCATAGATTACCACAACCGATCGTTGTCATATTGTATAATTTTTTTCACATGTGTGGATTTGGTGAGGAGTTCTCTCGAAGTTTGGTGAGAAGCTGTAAATGAATGTGAATGTGAATGTGATGGAAGAGAAATTACCCAGACGAGAGACACGTATAATGGGAGGAAGGAGACTAAATGACGTCGTTTTTGGCCAAAACTACATTTAAACATTAAATTGCGTTGTTTGCTAACCTTTGATGAATATTTAAAAAAAAAACAAAACAAAAAACCAAACGACATCGTTTTGGAGCCTCATGAAATGGCTTCGTTTCCCACGGTAAATGTATAATAGAGTAATAAATTTATATTTCTAATCGTCGAATACTGATTTTGGTGACACATAATAATCAGTGGTATAGCTAAGCGAATAGATGCACTGTGCGAAAGCTTATAATAATTATATACAATGGTCAAAAATATATTAGACAAACTATTGAAACAAAAAACATAGTATTTTGATGATCTATCTTAAGTTTTTACAAATATATATACAACGAACGGAATAGCCCGCGCGATGCTGCGGTGCGTGAGTTTGTGTGATAGCGTGTTTTTGCGAGAACGTAAAATGGTTTGGTATTTTTTTGGCTAACGGTAGTAACAGTTTCATGTGAAGTGGGTGTTTTCGGCGATTGTTTTATTAATTTTTTTTATAATTTTTTTTAAGTGTTTTGTGGCTATTTTATTTTGTTCGATATTAGGCATTTGCGAGAATGGAAACCGGTTTGTAATTTTGTTCGTTAACGGTAGTAACCGTTTTATGTTAAGCGGGTGTTTTTGCCAATTGTTTTATTAAGTATTTTTTAAAAGTTTTATTTGTTTATAAGTTGGGTATTGTTTTATTAAGTTTTATCAACTTTTTTTTATAAGTGGAAATTATTAAGTTTTATCAAAATTTTTTATAACTCTTTTGGTATTGTTTTAATAACATTTTATTACATTTTTTTATGTCATTTAAAGAGCTCCTATATCTTCTTAATTAGGGCTTTCGTTTTCCCCAAATTCATTTTTACCCACTTGGACAACCAAAGATGGCGACACGACCATCAGACTATGCCATGTCTCGTACCCCACATTTCCAAGAACTAAGAGTCGCGAGTGGTTCTGATAATCTTCAAGGGTGTTTCCATTTGCTTTTCACGCAAAAGCACGCGGAGATTGACGGGCTAATCAATGTGTTGTGTGAGAAACGTGATGGTCTCTTTAAGAAGATAGAAAGGATGGAAAAGTTAGTTGAGGAAGGTGAGGGCTTTTGTGTATTTCATGATTCTGGTAACGCGGGTTTGGAATGTATGAAGGAAAGTCTAAAGACAGATAAGAAGGTGCTTGCCGCGTTGACTGGTTTGTTGGATGTGGCCTGTGAGGGTAGGAGGGAGAATCGCCGTCATGTTTCCCAGTTCGAGTGAAGCTCTGTGGTACAATTGTTAAGCTTTTGGTTTAGTAGAATGTATCTTTTGATCTATGTTTCAATGTTTAAGTGGAATGTGTTTATGTATTGAAATGGATTATTATCAATGAAAATATAATGTTTATGTTTATGGTTTTTGTCATTCTTTGTTATGCACTGCATTATTAGCCAATAATAAGTGAAAGGAGAACCATTTGCACCAAATACATGCTTCATTAGGTGCCAATAGTTTAGCTACATACACGATATGCCGCACTCGTACAGAGGTTCAGCCAAGGCATAGATACGTATTTACATACTTCACAGTTTTTAGGATGCGCATAAGTGCTTTGCATCCAAGTAGCAAAAAGTGGAAGTGAGTGGGGCTAGTACGTTAAGCCGCTAGGAGTTAATTTACATAGTAGGTAGTTTTTTGAATGCAGCTAGGAAGTCTGCACCTAAGTTGAAAAAGATGGTGGGTGTTGAGTGCGTTCTAGTTCCTTTTTTTTTTGTTTTCCGACGGTTCCTCTGTGAAGATGCGGCGCTTCACTGTTTTTGGGGCAACATTAGGTTCCATCTCCGTCTTTGATCTAGTTTGCATAGCCACTGAGGCTGCTTGCGGTGGAGTAGTCTCTGCATGGAAAATTGAAATCTGTTTTAGCAAGATAGAGAGTATTGTTTTTTTAAGCAGTGAGAGTGTCTCACCTTGTTCGTTTTGTGTTTGTGGTAGAGTGTGTTGTTCCTGTTTGGTTGGTATTTGTTCTTCTTTTTGAAGCACTGCGGTGTCCCTTTTTGTTTGAACAATTTCGATTTTAGGCAAAGCTGTGGTGCCTGTAAAAGAAACTTCTAAGCAAAGAAAATTGGAATCTGTTTTAGCAAGATAGATTGTATTGTTTTTTTAAGCAGTCAGAGTGTCTCACCTTGTTTGGTTTGTGTTTGTGGTAGAGTGCGTTGTCCCTGTTTGGTTGGTGTTTGTTCTTCTTTTTGAAGCACTGCGGTGTCCCCTTTTGTTTGAACATTTTCGATTTTAGGCAAAGCTGTGGTGCCTGTAAAAGAAACATCTAAGTAAGTCTGTATGCTAGTTGAAAGTCCTGACAGTAGGTTATTTCTAGGGGAAAAATTTAGGACCTTTTGAAGAATCATCATGCCCTGCTCCCTCAGTAGTTGTCTGAACCTTCAGTTCTGGTGTGGGTGCGGGTAAACCTTTTGGCAAGGAATCTAACTCTGCATCATAGAAGGTAAGGGTGTAATTGTCATATGTAATAGAAATGGTACGTGTTATGCAAAGCAAGAGGTCTAGTTGTTCACCTGACGGGTTTGAGGCAATTTGTTTTGGCTTATCTATTATGCCAAAAACCTCATCCATGACAAATTCAGTAACTCTTGGATTGGATGTTGTGTTGTAATGGAATTGAAACGTGTGGTTTGTTCCAACAATTGCTTCTATCTCATTAGGAAAGTGACCTCGTTGAAGACCTTTGTTTGATGCAACCAAGTCTCCACAATTGACCCCAATAAAGTCGTCTGCCTTAGGGGTGAAAAATATGAATGTCGCCGACCCGGTGCCGTCTGTCAGGGTGGCTCTGAAATTGTAGTTGCAGAAATGTAATGATTAGATAGTGAAGCATAAATTGGTCAATATTTGAGTGGCACATTTACGTACCGGTAGTTAGGGGCAGGTATGACCCCGTGAGTCTTGTACTTATAGTTTCCATCGCTGTGTGTGACCTTGCTAATGCAAACACAGCATGAGGTATAGTACCATCCCCTGCTTGTGTTGAGTCTGGTTATTGTTGCCTGGCAAGTAAACCGTACCCCCTGGTAAAATATACCAAAAAGTGCGTGTTAAGTAGTGTATTCATGTGAATAGAGTTTACCATATAGATGTACATGAGTAACTTTTACTTACCTTATAGCTTGCTACTTTGTGCTTGAAAAGCTGCTGGAATGGGATACGGTTTTTTTGATGTTCTTGTTCGCTGTCATCTAACCGGTATCTAGTCACACATAGCGGTCCTTTCTCTTGGTAAAGTGCCCTGTATTTGTTAGATGTTCATTTTGTTTTAGGAAAATGAAAGCATATTTAAATCTGATGGAAGATGAAAAAGCCCAAAAGTGATGCTTACGCTGCTTTGTATTGTTCAAGGTCAGGGATGTTAGGGTTTATGTAGTAGTACGTTGCAGGGGTGGATGAAAGTTGGAGATCTGCAGTTAGAAAAAAGGTCATGCTAAGCTAGCCAGGATGTCTATACATATATAGGAGATGTTTTTACCTCTCTTTAGGAACTTGGTGACCCTGCAGGAGGTCACAACTATTATGATAGGTCTTTCAAGCTGCTCGATTTCTTGTTTTTCAAACTTGTCAGCGAGGCCATCCCACAAAGTCAACTCGATAGAGATCCGACTGCTTGCAAAAGTAGTTTAGGGTTAGTATGCAAAGGCAGTTAGTTTTCCAATTATTGGCGTTGAAAAACTTACTTTAGATTTTGGATTTCAACTTTTCTGATTCTTGATTGATTTGTGGTAGGATTCTCGATATTCCCGGCCTCGCCTGATGTAATGTAACATCCAATATAATCTGCACCATTTGAGTATATTTGGGGTTAGGTTTTTTGTTTTTTATTACTATAGTAAATTAGAGTAGNAAAGTAGTTTAGGGTTAGTATGCAAAGGCAGTTAGTTTTCCAATTATTGGCGTTGAAAAACTTACTTTAGATTTTGGATTTCAACTTTTCTGATTCTTGATTGATTTGTGGTAGGATTCTCGATATTCCCGGCCTCGCCTGATGTAATGTAACATCCAATATAATCTGCACCATTTGAGTATATTTGGGGTTAGGTTTTTTGTTTTTTATTACTATAGTAAATTAGAGTAGGAGAACGTGTTAGGAAGCACCTGTAAGTACTGGGTAGTCCTTTATGCCCTTGTCGCGTGGATCCCATACTTTTGTAGGTAATTGGTTGTAGGAGGTGAAATGGAAGTAGTGGTCCGGGAATGATTCTGCTGGTATGGCATCAATTCTGGTTGGCCTGGTAAAGGAAAGAGATGTTGGGTTTTCAAGCGTTCGTTGCCATTTGTCAGTTGGAGTACATTCAAAATCAGAGATTCGAAAGGCCTGCCCAGGGATGAGAATAGGTCTGAAGTGGTGAATATCATCGGCGTCCATGTTAGCCTGTATCGCGTCGCCCTGTTTATATGAAAAGCAATTTTGATAAGGTAACTGTAACAATAGGAATATTTGATTAGTTGTTTGACTTACATGTCGGTCCAATAAGATTGCACGGTATCCTGTTTNGAAAGAGATGTTGGGTTTTCAAGCGTTCGTTGCCATTTGTCAGTTGGAGTACATTCAAAATCAGAGATTCGAAAGGCCTGCCCAGGGATGAGAATAGGTCTGAAGTGGTGAATATCATCGGCGTCCATGTTAGCCTGTATCGCGTCGCCCTGTTTATATGAAAAGCAATTTTGATAAGGTAACTGTAACAATAGGAATATTTGATTAGTTGTTTGACTTACATGTCGGTCCAATAAGATTGCACGGTATCCTGTTTCAGATGTATCTGGAGGATTCCGGCTTGCCCATACACGGTAGACCTTTAGCTCTAGCAATTTTCCTGTGTCCCCTGGTTTGAGGTCTCGAATACAGCTTAGCGCGGCAGGTACTAACGCCATCCTGCGATAAAGGAATGTAAGAGAAAGTGTTATGTGACAGAGAAATTAGGAAACCAAAAGAAAGTTAGATAAGCAGCGTGTACCTTATCGGTGATAAACTATTGAATGGAATGCAATAGAAACAAAAAAAAGTCAAGAGACGTAAAATATCATCTACAATAGGTATAATTAGCTGTACATTTTGCAACTTTATTCTATGTTTCTGAACTTATGGTAGCGTTATTGTGTTAAGGAATCTTTGTAAACTATATTTTTAGTGACGTTTGGAGGGTAGGAATCATCTTTTTTTTATAAGAATTTTCAGACCGTTTGGGGTTGTTGCTCGTGATAATGCAACATAAAGTTGCCCATGCGCAAACACAGGTTCTGGAAGATAAATGCCTATTTTATTGAGAGATTGTCCCTGACTTTTGTTTATGGTCATTGCGTAGCACAGCTTCACCGGGAATTGTTTCCTTCTGAAGATGAATGGCATGTCCTCATTTGTTATCTTTAGAGGTATTCTCGAGATGAAAAGCCTGTCACCAATTCTGTTTCCTATAATAATCTCAGCCTGTATTAAATTGGCACACATTTGTGTGACTATCATTCTTGTTCCATTGAAGAGGCCCCCTCCAAGGTTCAGGTTTCGCAACATCATAATTGGGCTGCCGATTTTAAGCTCGAGTTTGCTGGGTGGCAGGCCTGGAAATTTTAGAGCGTTAAGAAACTCGGGCGGATACAGCAGCTCGTTCGCAGCGCCACCTCCCGCTTTAGGAATGGCTTCGTCCGAACTTATGTAAGTTGTTGTTTCACCTTTCATTGATGAAAGAACCCTTGCATTAATTATATCGGCTGTTTCGTTCTTAGGACACACGATTGCTTTTTGCTGTAATATTTCTGCGTTCGGTGAGTCTAATGTTGCCTTGTCATAAATGAAATCGATAAGTGTAGTCAAACCATCATCGTCGTCCTCAATTAGATAATCTTGTGGGATTGTCACCCATTTTTCATTTTCCGGGTCTTCTGTGTCACATTCGCCGATGTTACCATCTCCAATATCCAATAACCACGAGGCGAATTTCTTTGCCTTTTCTTTCTCAGCCTCATCAAGCTGTCTGTAATAATCTCATGTTTGTTGAAGCTTGAATACCTTAAAATGCCGCCATAGATAGGAAGCAGTTATCGATGCCGCCACAATGTCTCCTTTTGTGCCTTTCTTTTTAACTGGCAATGTTTGCCTGAAATCACCTCCTAGCATTACTAACTTGCCACCAAAGAATGCATCCGGTTTCGTCAAAACCATTCTAAGTGTTCTGTCCAGTGCTTCAAAGCATCTTCGGTCATTCATTGGAGCTTCATCCCAAACAACCAAATCAGTTTCTGAAAGGAGCTTTGCAAGTAGCGTATTCTTTTTAACATGACACATTGACTCATCCGTCAAGTCAAGTGGCAATTTGAACCTTGAATGTGCTGTTGTGCCACGTGGAAGTAACAAAGAAGCGATTCCAAATGAAGCGACTGCGAGGACTATCTTCCCTTCGGAACGTAGCTTGTTAATTATTGTTTTCCATAGGAAGGTTTTACCCGTTCCTCCATGACCGTAAATGAACACCAATTGTTGCTCATTTAGGTGAGACGATTGTACAATAAGGTTGTAGATGTGCAGCTGCTGGGCATTTAGTTTTGTCACTGCAGTTTCAACCTCGACTCTTAGTTCCTCGCGGTTGTAGTTCCTTTCTTCCATGAGTAGGCGGTTGTGGAGATCATCTAGCAAGTGTTGTGGAGGAAGTTGGAGCCCAAAGTCGGTCACTGATTTTGAGCACCCATTAAGTATGATCTCTAACTCGTACAGAACATATCCCTTCAATTCCGGATTGTTGATGTGGAGATTTTGAATGTGAGTCATACCAGCAGCTCTTATTGGAATATCGTCAGCCATGAGTGACCAGTGTTTTTCCCAAAGGCGAATTGTGTCTGCGACTTCACAATAAAGGAGAATCTGAGCAAAGAGTGTGCGTAGCTCGCTTGCTGTAGCTGAGATAGCCGCTTCTTGTAAGGCTGTGTCCCATTCTTTGTCGTCTTTCAGTAATCCCATTGCTTGGCAGGCTGCTCGGTAAGTCGGGAAGACTGTGTTGTTCACTTTTCTAAGCTCTTCAAATGATCTGCATCCTTTCTGGTGACACAACATCATTCTTAGGTAGAAGAGCTCCCCCGATGTTGGGTGCACATATGCAAGTCTTCCAATCAAATACCTTGTTTTCTGTTTCCTAGGTGTCCAGATCTTTGTAGCATCGTTCCACACGAAAGACTTAGGGAAATCTAAATATGTTAGGTGCCGGCCTTCTTGGTATAAATTGTTGCATGTAAACCATTCGGTAAGTGTTGTCATTGTGACAACATACCCCAAAGGCTCTCTGTCCCAGAAACTTATCCGTTGCATACCCTCAAGATGTACTGCAAGGATTTGGACGGCTGGTTCTCGGTGATGCATTGGGAAACTGAGAATCCTCCAGCATGCCTCATGCGGACAGATAAACGGCCATCTATGAAGTTCTTAATCTCATCAACCTGAATTCGTGGAACATTAGCTGATGTCGATGGTTGACCAATGGGCCTTGTGATTTGAGCTGCAATTCTATCCGTCCCTTTTGATATGTATTTGAATAAATACTTGATTAGCATTCTCCAGTCACAATATTCCACGTTTATGTGTGCATGGAACATTAGGCAGAGAGTCCTATTGTACGGGACCACATATGTGTTATCTAGTTTCACCCTCTCTCTTGTTGCATAACGTCGGTTTTTTCTTCTTCGGTAATGTACAAGGCCATTCTTGTCAAAAAACGTCTTCTCTTCATTTTTTTCGGGAAATTTTTTTTGCACGAACCTTCCTTCATGCATGGAGCTCCCGGATTAGCTGCTCCACATGGCCCATGCAACATCATTTCGGTCACAACTTTGTACTTGATAAGACGAAAAGTGTACCCGTTTTAGGGGGTCATTTAAGCCCTAAATCGTATTTATTTGATCAAATATTGCTTTAAATCGTTTATTTTCTCATTTTAGGTACTTAGGACGTGATTTCTGAAATATGAAGCATTTTGGAGCTTTTTGGACGTATTTATGCTCAAGAACGAATAAACCAACAAAGCCATGAAAAAAGGTCAGGAAACACAACCTGACGGCGTCATACCTTAAAAGCTGACGTCGTCACGAGAAGATCATGGAGTTGGAAAATTCCTAACGTGACGCTCCAGAGAACTTTTGAGGAAGTTACACCTGACGGCGTCAGGTGTATTTGGAAGTAGGCCGTCTGGCCTTAAGTTAACAAGAGACGTCCCAGAAGACTTTTGAAGGTGATGGCGTCAGGATTCAACCTGACGGCATCAGATGATATAGAGTGACGACGTCAGATAGAAGGCTTGCACAAGAAGAAACCAAAGTGGAACCATCACAAGTTAAACAAGACAATCACAACTTGCGCGCGGAGTAGCTGTTACTGTTTTGGCCATAAAATATTCATACGAACTCAGATTTGGGTGGTTCAAAAGCCCATGCGAAGAGGACGAAAAAATCTTCGACTTGGTGAAAACGACGGGCTGACGCCGTCATTTGTAAGGGCTGATGCCGTCACCCTTTGCCGACAGTAAAGTAGCCTATAAATAGAACATTATAACTTCATTATTTGTAAGCCCCAAACCCTAAGTCCGATTCTAGGGTTAGGGTAGGTGTTTTTGCAGCAACTTAGAGGTTCCAAATCACTCCATAAACATCTTTTAATGGTTTGTTTATTGATTCAATCTTATGTTATGTCTTCAATTATCATTATTGTTGATTGCTCTTCATTAATTATGCTTTGCTAAATCACCTTGTGTCTACTTATGATTGTGTGAAACTTGTATATAATTAATTAGATCTTATTGATTTCTTGTTGATGTTTGTGTCTATCTCCATCAATGAGGGCTTGTTGATGTGTGTGTCTATCTCCATCAATTAAGGCGTGACAACTTCAATAGATCTAGTTGGTTTAGTTTATAATTCTTGTTTCCTATTGATTCTTGTTTTGATTGAATGTCTCATCAATGTTAGGCTTAAGAAAACTGGCCAACCTCCTTTATGGTAACGTGCTTGAACGTCTTAAGAAACATGTAACCAATGCGTACTAGGTTATTAAGGTAGTATTTAATGCATAAGCCACTGTTTACAATCCCTATGATTGGGTGCTTAACGCATCGTTGTAGGAGGAGATAAGAGCTTATAGGATTGGGGAAGTACGTACGCCACCCCATGAATGTTTAAAGGAATACACCCGTCAATTAAAACAAGGTTTACAGTCAATAGGTAGAATTGGATAGCTAGCAAGGAGTAATACATCATAGGTAGACATGCTTCACTTTTCTTGTAGAACCTTAATTTACTTTTCTTGCACATTAGTTTAATTAGTAGCTCTTGGGTTAGTTGACTAGCAACTAATTCCGCCCACTCTTCCAATACCCGAAATTTTACTTGCTTTCCATAAAACATAAAAATACAAAAAGAATCATCCCTCATCTCTAGACCTAGTAGATAAATTTCAATCCTAACGAACACTATTCTTTGAGTTGAACGATCAATCCCCCGTACTTACCACTTCACTATACTACATCGGTCAGGTACACTGCCTGGTGGGGTTGTAAGCCTCTTCAGATCCCTTGAGAGGTAAAACCTGTTGTAAGGTCGCAAAACCACGCATCAAGTTTTTGGCGTCGCAGCCCTGGGAGTAGTTATTGCTTAGGTTGAAATTTTATTTTATTGGGTCTACTCATTAGATTCCTATCTAGTGAGATTTTTATTTTCTTTTTATTAGCTTTCCCGTAGTCTATCTTTTCTTTGTGTCTTTGTTCGTAGAAACCTTTCCATTGACTGTTCTGTTCACCATTATGGAGTACGCGAATCCACCATACTACTGACCACGAAACCCATTCGCCCCTAATGACATCTTGATGTTCAACCAATATCAAGATGAACCCATATATGATGCATGGACTCCTTTTAAAAATTTACTCCGAATAGTCCCTCATCATAGCTTCGATTTAGCATCCCTAACCCAAATCTTCTATGATCGTGTCAACCGATATGACCAAATGTGCATTAAAGATTTTGCCAATGGGGACCTTAGGGAATTAAATGCTGAAGAAGCATGGGATGCCATAGAAGATTGTGCCCAATATTACTATAGAGTAGACAACCCAACGAACGTTAGTGCAAGACAATTGACCACAAATTTCAAGGGTCATGAAACAAGTTTATTTGGGGATGAATACGCTAATGTTGAGATACCTAAGTGGATGTCGCCTAACATCATAGTACAAAACGAACACATAGGTAATCTTGATACAAAGGAGGATGAGGTGGATAATCCAAGCCCACAAAGTACCCCACAAGTCCTACCATCATTTGAGGCACCCACACCGCCCGTGACTTACCCGGAAGAAGTAGAAGAGACTTAAGGAATCCCAATGGAGGTAGAACCCTTGGTACAAGTACCACTAGAGGAAATAGGTTTGAATACTTGTAGTGATAACCTTACTCTTAATCCTAGGGAATTTCCTAGTGTTGATGAACCGGAACCTCAATCTTTACACACCTTTCCATCCTTAGATTTACCTCTAGGAGACAAAAGAGGAACCGACCCACCCATCAACCATTATTATCCGGGTAGTTTTAGGATGAAGGAAGCCATTCACTCACCCCCTTCACCTCACGTGGCATATTTCCACCCTAAGGGTGTGTATCGCTACTTCCACCCGCACTTAATCCTAAGTGTAGGAAAACCTCCCCTATTTCCGTTAAATAAGGGTAGAGTCAGGCTCGTGACTCGAATAAAAACAAGCGCTTCTTGGGAGGCAACCCATGTTTTAATTGTTTGATGTTTTTATTTTATTTGTTTGTTTGTGTCATATATGCTTAATCATAATTGTTTAATTTTCATGTTTCGAATAATTTGTGAAAATGCTTTATTTTGTTTTTAACCTCGTCTTAATTGCATGTAAAGGTATTTTACAAAAAGATAAGTGTAGGGAAGTTTTTATTTTGATAAAAAGAACGAAATTCGAACATGAAAATTTACAATTCATGATTAGCATATACTCTATCTTGTTTGTGTGTCAATACTTGTGGATATATTTTATGAGTTACTGCAGGAAAACGGACTTAAGAAAACATATTTTTCCAGAATTTTTCTAGAACCAAAACGTAAAAATTTCTGTCAGGTTAATCCTGACGGCGTTAGGTACTGTAGCTACATAATTTTCCAGAATTTCTTAAATGTCCAATTTTCCTATATGTTATTTGTAAGTTATTCCACAAGTATCCTATCCTTTAATTGTTTTGTTTTTATTTCTAAGTCTGGAATTACATCTAGTTGTGATCTTTCTTTGTTCGGGTTGATGCTTTGGTTTTTGGGTTTGATGATTACAGGTTATATTGGAAAAGAAGATGTACGTGCAACACATCAAGAGGATGATTATATTTCTAGAGTGAAGCTTATCATGTTCATTCTCTTGGAGGTAGATTCAACCATATTATCACATCATCCATACCGAGCGAATCAGGGGATATTAGTTTCTTTCATTCTCATTTATTTTACTTTTACATCTTTTATTTAGAACATTGGGGACAATGTTCGGTATAAGTGTAGGGAGGGTAAATTAGGGTGACTTAGAAATTACAACTTCGCTTGATTTTTGTTTTGTTTAATAGTGAATGTGTAATAAAGCCAAGAGAAATATTGGTTAGGGCAATTTTAGCACCAAATTTAAATTTTTTTACAACATATAGGAGTGAAACTTTGGTTTTAATAAGCGTCTCATGGATAGGGAATTGTATGACTAGCACAAAAAACTATACCACTCAAAAATTTCCATCCCAAATATGTGAGGTTCGCCTTTAGATCTTTAGGAAAAAGCATTCATTGTTGGTGCTTATGAGTGTACCGGTAGTTTATAGATTCTAGAACTTGCGTTTGTGATGCATACCGAGACCACAAGTGAGACTACATTCGTGTGGTTAGGATTGACTACGTGATAAGAGGCATTAGGATTAACCCTTTGTTTTACACCCGTGTTTTTGTTATAATTACTTTGGCTACATTGGTCAAGTAATTCTCCCACACCCTTTGCGTTGTACCCATTTTTGGTACACGATACCCCTAGTACACCCCTCAGAGCCTATCTTTTCGTTTCGACCTTTAAGCATTTTACTTAAAGGAAGAATTTGTTTACACCCCACTTAAATGTACACCCAAATCACCTTAGCCCACCTTGTATGCACTCATTTTTAGTGCATTATTATGATAACATTTGTGTTAAACCCTTAGTTAATTATCTAATTGATTACATGGTTGCTAAGTCGAGTCATATCTTGTACATATTGTTTTGGGACGATTAGGACTCATGGGTAAAGTACTAGTGTAATGGAGTAATAGGGAAGAACAACATTATTACCCCCATATGTGCTAAATATTTTAAAAAGTACTCCAAGTGTCTTGATTTTCTTGATTCGAGTCATTAGAATAGTTATGTGTAAAGTATGTAAAAGTTCAAGTGTAGGGAGGAAACGAGCTCCCTTTGATGTATTATTTTGGATGGTAGAGTAAAAGTGTATGTAAAAAAAAAAAAAAAGTAGAAAAAGAAAAGAGAAAAACATACGGGCTACCATCCGTTTCTTTTATTTTATTGTTTAAGTCGAAATAGTGTCTTGGAAAAATACAAAAAGAGAGTCGTAGTAGTTTAAGTTGAGTCGAGTCTTGGCTTAGCAACGCCTCATTGTACATGTAATTGACCAAGACGATTGAGTTGCCACCAGTAAACTATCCTTTATCTTTTAAGGCGATAGCTCACTATTTGAAGGCGCTTGGCAAGGGGCATGGTCATAGGCGACTCTGATGAATATTTGGGACCGCTTTAATTATTTTATGGGCCTATTTCCGCACTATTTTCAAAGCATGTAAACTATATGCTTTTACATAACAACTTTATTCCATTTAAATGAAATGAAAACCATTCTTTGTTCCTTGTATTGTGATACCGATTTCGTAGCACCCCATTGCATGTATGCTTCCGCTAGACCCGAATTTTGGGGGTGTTATAGATTGGTATCAGAGCCTAGGTTATAGAGAATTGGGTAATTTTAAAACCTAAACTATAACCACTTTTGCGAAAACTAAACCCTATGACCGCTACGTGCCTGCCTGCCAAGCCGATGCCTCGCATAAGATTTTCTTTGAGGATGTAGTCGATTAGATAACTGAGAATACATTGGATAAGATATTGAATGATATGATTAATGATAAGTTGATGAGACATTTGATGGTATTTGTGATGAATGTTTATGAGATAATTGATGAATTTGAGGATATAATCATTTTAGTGTGTGCCTTACTTTTGGATATTTCATATCCGCCTATTTTATCTATTCACCATGAGCATTTCCATATGCTTATGCAAGCACCGCGTCTATCACTGAGTTACGATATTTCCTTGCGTAATCTCATTACCGAGTGTTTATTTTACACACTAGTCGTAGTATTGGGAATGATTTTGGGATATAAAGGACATATTACTAGCGTAACTAGGCTGAGTGTTTCAAAATTCATTGAACCTCGGGTGAATGTAGCCTGATCACCTACATTCAACCAGGGACAGTGGGACATGGCCTGATCAACTATGTCCTGCTCAGAGGTGAATTTTGTGATACGGAGGGTAGTTATAACAGCATTATGTTCGGGTTAGAGTTGCCTTTAGGAATGATAAGTTTGCGTGCACACACAAGCAATTGAACATAACACCTAAGCCTGCACTTGCACACGACACAATGGCATCGCAACACTGCTTGAATCGTATTGCTTCTGAAACCACTAAACGTCCTCGTTTATGTGGAATTCCTATTCGCCGCCATCGAGCGTAGTTCGCGTTGGGTCGGGTTAGACCCGGTTGACATCATTTAAATCTGAGCTGCTTATCGTTATAAGCCTTGTCCATCTTATTGGAATTCTCTGTTTTAGGTTAGATTATCGTTTGGATTTGATTCGATTATGTTTGGATTTGATTTTGGTTACGTTTTGATATGATTTCTGGTTTCGTTTTGATTTGATTTCCGGTTACGTCTTGAGTTGACTTTTGACTATTTTGAATTTGGTTTTGACCATGTTGGATTTGGTATTGGCTATGTTTGGATTTTAACTATTTTATCGTGATTTTGGACCTTGTTCCAAATTTGGATTTGGCATTTAGCCTCGTCTCATTTGGCGATCTAGTCACAGCCGCCTCTACCTTAAGCCCTGCGCTCAATTGATGAGTTGCCCTAACCAATGGTGTTTATTTTCTTAATTGATGATATTCACTTCCTTAATCGATGATATTCATTATTTTAATCGATGTTATTCATTTTCTTAATCGAGGATGTTCATTTTCTCAATCGATGCTATTCAATCAAATGTTGTTTTAGTGACGATGTTCAATCGAGGTTGTACTTTCCACCTCCAACCTAAGTATCGTGCCAAGTCAACCGACTCCAACCGATTGCTAGTAGCAATCAACTTTCTCTTTCAGAGTCGTACTCCGAACTTGTTAAATCCCTCAATCAGCAAAGATTCCATGCTTAACAGAATTCTTAGGATTTTGAGAGGTAACTTGAATCACGATCCTTGGGAAAACCACCTATTTCTTTCCTCGTCCCTCGGAAATACCAATTATCCTTTGTTAGGAATACGATTTTTGTATAAGAAAGTTTCGGTCACCCCAGATATGATTAAGCATTGTTTAGCTCGTAGTAGTTGCATTAGTTAGTTATACGTAGTTTAGAATTAGATTAGTTCGCGGAAGAAGGACGGGTCTTTACCCACTCTATACCTGATCCGTAGCCCAAGTGGTACGCCCTAGTGGCAAAACCCATGTATATAAACCCCTCTCCATCCTTGGAGAGGGTAAGCCTTCTCTCATAATCTCATTTCTTTTTTTTTGGTTTTCTCTCAAGGCTTCATCTCTTTCTCTCTCTAACTTTCTCTCTCTAGAATTTCTTTCTTTCTCTCTTGCTTGGAACGAACCAAAACCACATGATTATTCATGTATGTGATGTTATCTAGTATTCTACAATTGGTATCAGAGCCATGGTTACATCCTAGGGATCATAGAACTTGTGGTGTATGGTTTGTTTTGGGTTTCTACTAGTTTAGGGTGGTTTTGACTCATTTTGGTGCTCGTTTGTGGTGTTTCTTGTGATCTTTCTTGTACTTCTAGGATTAGAAAGGTTAGATTCATCTAGTTTATCAGTTGTTTGGACCATATCTAGCGTTTGTGAGGTGTACGAATGGGTTTTGGAACTTTTTCTTGCCAGCGGTTAGCTCCACGTTAAAGTATTCTTCACAGCGGTTAGTTTGGGTATTCAGCGGTTAGTAGTAGCGGTTAAGTACAAGTAGTGGAGCGAACATTACGCTGTACTCTGTACTGTATCAGCGGTTAAACTCCAGCGGTTTACTTCACAGCGGTTAGTTTGGGTATTTAGCGGATAGTAATAGCGGTTAAGTACAAATAGTGGAGCGAGCATTACGCTGTACTTTGTACTGTGTTAGCGGTTTATTCACAGCGGTTAACTACTCAGCGGTTAAGTCAGTAGTGGTTACTTTACTAGCGGTTACTCTGTCCAGCGGT
Source organism: Artemisia annua (assembly GCA_014162995.1). NCBI lineage: Eukaryota > Viridiplantae > Streptophyta > Magnoliopsida > Asterales > Asteraceae > Artemisia > Artemisia annua. The sequence continues at coordinate 25,946 of LBNU01020205.1, read as the reverse complement.
TACTATTCCAGCGGTTAAGTATCAGCGGTTAAGTCTTAGCGGTTAAGTTTCAGCAGTCATTACATCAGCGGTTTACTCTTCAGTGGTTACTTTACTAGCGGTTACTCTGTCAGCGGTTAATTGTCAGCGGTTACTGTACCAGCGGTTTACCTATCTTAACGGTTTTCCTGGTTGACTTTAGTAAAATCCCGGGAATGAATTGATTTCTCGGTTTAAGTCACGTGTGTTGTAAAATCCCGTCTAAGACCTTGTCATCATGACTACTGCAACATCTATTGATGATATTCAAGCTGCTGGATCTGACACTCGACCTCCAATGCTAGAAAGAAAAGACTATGAGTCTTGGTCACAAAGAATTCGCTTGTATTGTCAAGGCAAAGAAAATGGGGAGAACATTCTGAGATCAATTGATGAAGGGCCATTCCAAATGGGCACTACCAGAGATGTTATCTCCACTGGTGATGATGGGACAGTCACCCTTGGAATTGACAGATCTCGTACGTACAATGATCTGAATGAAGCTGAAAAGAAACGATATGATGCTGACATTCGTGCTTCAAACATTGTGGTACAAGGGCTACCAAAGGACATTGCAAACTGATTAACTTCAACACTGAGGCCAAAGCTGTTTGGGACAATGTCAAAATGTTGCTAGCTGGTTCAGAATTAACAAAGGAAGATCGTGAGTCTCAATTGTACGATGAATTCGAGCACTTTAAGATGAACCCTGGTGAAAGCATCAATGATTACTATGTCAGATTCCACAAGCTTGTGAATGACATGAGAATGATCAGAATGACAATGCCCAACATCCAACTCAACTCAAAGTTCGTCAATAACATGTCGCCAGAATGGGATCGATTTGTCACGGCTGTGAAGCTAAACAAAGGTCTCAGAAACACCGACTATGAGCAACTCTATGCTTATCTACAACAACATGAGAAACATGCCATGTATGATCGTCAGCTAAGAGAAAAGTTTCATCCCTCAAATGATCCTCTTGCTCTAATCTCCAGTGCTCAAGCAACACAGAATCAGTCAACTCTTGGTCAAGCCTCAATGCAATCAGCAAGTGTCAAAACCAACTCACAAGAATCAAGAAATTCCTACATGGATAAGAGAATTGATAACCTCTCCAATCAAGTCTCTCTACTGGTTCAACACTTCAGAAGCACTCTTCCTCAAACCAACAATCAACTCAGAACCTCATCTAATCCACGTAATCTTGCTGTTGTGGAAGATGGGCGTGTTGTGGTTTAAGGAAGAGAAAATGTCCGAGGAAATGCTCAGAACAGAATGGGAAATGGTAATCAAGGACAAGGAAGGCAAATCAAGTGCTACAATTGTGGTGGGCTAGGTCATATTGCAAGAAACTGCACTGAACCAAAACGTCCTCAGAGCTCCGACTACTTCAAAGATAAGATGCTGTTGATGCAAGCACAAGAGAATGGTATTAAATTGGATGAGGAACAGCTGCTCTTTCTTGCTGGTGATGAAGGAAACTCCTTTGATGCTGATGTGGATGATCAACCAGTCCAGGATCTTGCTCTAAATGACCCAAACATCTTCCAGGCTGAAGATTGTGATGCATTTGATTCTGATGTTGATGATGAACCTACTGCACAAACCATTGTTAGGATTCATCCTAACACGTGAATGGGACGACATTTACGGGATTACATTAGTTATCTTGTTTAGCCAAAACACATGGACTAGTTACGTAATATTCCAATAGTTGTTATGTGTTAGGCTATATAAGCCCTCCTAGACTTCAATAGGAGGGTGAGACTTGGTGTAATCTTTATCTTTCATTTTCATTCAATAAAACACACTAGTTTTCCTTTCTCTCTCTAACTTTCTCTCACTAACAATGGGTTTCTTATTCTTCCATACAACCCGACCTCCCGAACCACAAATCACCATAAAACTACGATCCTAACAGTGGCATCAGAGCCAAGGTTTCTTATTTGTTGATTTGTGGTCGAATCTTGTCAAAAAGGCATCATCTTGAAGCTATTTTCTACCATATTCTTTTACCGTTTACATTTTTTATGGTTAAACAGTTTCAATTTTTTTATGGTTCAAATAGACATTAAAGTTTCAAACTTTCTATATCATTTTCATTTACCTGTTTTTCGTGGTCTTTGTATCACGTTAACAGTAAATGAATTGTATTTTTTAATGACTTTTTGGTACCAAAACCAGTGATTATTTGTGGTCTAAGATGTGGTCTGTTTCTGGTCCAAATAGTGGTTTTCATTTCTGGGTTCTGCTTGTATAGTCAACGGAAACTGGAAAAACATGGTCGGAATTATTATAGTGGTCGGAATATTCATCGGAAACTGGTAAACTTGGCCGGAATTGCAAAAATGGTCGGAAACTCGCCGGAAAAAATCGGATTTCTTGTATAAGGAATCTCGATATGTACTGGTTTTCGAGATCACATGTTGTCGGGAACCTAAAACCCTAATCTGTCGAAATCTTGATTTCGATAACTTAAATCAATTTCTCGATAAATAAGGGTTATCGAAATCACCTCATGTTATCGAAATCACGTTATCGAAATCGTGTTATCGAAATCAACGTTATCGAAAACATGTTATCGAAATCACGTTATCGAAAACTCAGTGTTCTCGACAATAGACCTCAGATCTAGATCTTCATCAGTTAATATAACCTCGGATCTATTCATTCATTGGTCATTAACTGTTAAAGGAAAAAGAAGAAGAGAATGAAACGAGAGCAAAACCAAAATCAAAACGACATAACCCATTAACAACCAAACCAAATCCGACACAATACAAAAATCCCTTCTCCATCACAGTTACAAACAACACTATCTACTATATCACAAATCTACCCATCTCCTCCACTTACAACAAATCGAAACAAAATCTAAATATTACAAGATCTCTGTTTTGTTCACCTTGGGCACAAATCTTTATAGATTTTTAAGTGTGTGAACTAAAAATTATCATCGATCATTATTGAAGCTATGCTTCTTTTATTATCCGAAATGAAAGAAAAGATTTATAACAATTGTGTTACATCTTTTCTTTAATTCGTTCAAGACCATATACAAAACAAAAACCATATGTCGGACCTACCGTGACCCTCCAAAGGGTCTTGAAGCCATTCACATGCCCTCTTGACTCGGATTGAACTCCAAATGACACTAAGGTCATGGTACGGTGGTTTGCTTGTGCATTCAATTCATTTGGTTAAGCTTGTATATTAATTGAAGATGATGATAGAGATGTGAGATGTTTGGTGTGAGTGTGACTAGATTTGATCTTGATCAGTTCATAGATCTGAAGATGAGAGGATAATATGAGTGATGGGGGCGGATTTTTTAAATGTGTGAGATTAGGGTTAGTTAAAATGAGATATCTTAGGTGTTATAAATCTTAGGACCGGGTATTTCATTTCACTTTGGATGGGCTTACACTGAATGGACTGGTAACTCGAATTGGGTTATACCAAATATGGATATGATTTGTGCTTTAGGCCCGAGTTTCACTTCATTGGCTATGGGTTGGACACGGTCACAATCATATCCTAGCATTTGACATGAAACATTGGAATGGGCAGAATTTTTTACATCTAATCATTGATCCAAAAATACTAAGTTAATGGGCTGAAAATGTTTTTTAATTATCCAATGTGTTTTAATACATTGCGTTAACTTTGGCATCATATATGGCAAAAAGAGGTGGTATTTTGGTGTTACAATATTTTCACGGGGATACAAATACTTTTTGACAAGATCGGGGAAACCATTATCAAGTTCACTTAAACCGTCAAAAGGCAAGACTTGGTCATTTAACCGTAAGATGTGACTACGGCGATAATTCTTTATTATTTATTTGAGATTGAAGTGGGATTTCACGGATGCGTGTACTTAGTATCTTGAAGATATCGGGGTTGGTTGGATGCATGATTCTTCGAGATCCTTATTCGAGCTTTTAACCTTTACAATGACAAAGACTTGAGTTATCTAGTTATACATGATGGTTGGGAGGCTTCGTGCATAACTATCACTTTAAGGAGTTACGTTGTAGTGCTCAGTGTCACACAAAGTTGTGGATACTCAAGAGGTGATGTACATCTTATACTTGATGGTTGGTTGGTTGATGAGTATAGAGTACTAAGGGATTCGATGGTGGACGAACTCTCTACACCGCTCTTAGTCATACAGTAGTGCAAGTTTAAGTCACAAGTTCGGGTTGTTATACTTCGTTCTCAAGTTCATAATATTGAATTTTCTCCATCAGTAGTCGCTACAAAAAGCCGTCAGAACGATAATGGGGTCGGTAAAAAGTTAGTTGAGAGGAGTATTTAAGAGTAGAGATGTTATCAGCAGTTGATTCTCACTGGATATTTATGGAACTTCACACAGATTCTACCAATTGGACATACATGGGTTACGCTGCCTTCGTTTTCCATCGTAAACATAGTGTGTATGCTTCCGATTCCGCGAAGACATTTTGGGGGAAGTTAGAGGGGACGTTCTTTGTCCTTTGACGGTTTCTTTGCGAAAACCCTCTTTTTTCACGAGTTTTTGCAATCAGGGGGAAGAAATGAGACGGTCAGTGGTTCAAACGTCTTACATTGGTGCAATCGTCTCAACTTTCACGGGTTGTCTTGTGTGAAGTTACCTACATATGAGGATTTAACCGCATTATGATGCCTCATACAAGGTCATATTATCGAGTATTCGTGTATACACAGTTCATTATTATTCCGATAGACCGCAACAATCAGGGGGAAGAAGTACTACTTCATCTTTCGTAGTTTGTTTGGTATGAAGCACCTACATATGTGAGAATATCCTGTTGATTTCTTGCATGTTACCCCCGAACGGAGCTACTGCGTTGAGTATAACCGTTATAAAGTAACTACTCAGATTTGCTTGGTGTGGTTTACTGTGTCATCTACAAATTCCGCTGCGTACTCAAAACGTCAAAAGTTAGAAGACTTGTTTACTACATCAAAGTTTCGAATCTGCTGAAGACGGTTGTCAGTTTGGGGGGAAGCTGATTCAGAAACTTCGCCAAAAAGAAGTGTACGAAGAAGCCGCTAAAGACATGCAGCATGAATTGGGGGGAAGTTAATCCATTTCATGCATATTACATCATTTACCTACAAGTGAAGAAAAAGTTCTCAAGCCGAGGTACAAGATGAAGACAAAGAGCGTTAACTGTAGTCATCCTCAGCACTTGAAGAGCCGATGAAGACCTTTCTTTATTTGTTTTTGTACTTGTAGGAAATGTTGTAAGTAATCCCTTATGTCGCCCCATTGGGGGAAGATTGTTAGGATTCATCCTAACACGTGAATGGGACGACATTTACGGGATTACATTAGTTATCTTGTTTAGCCAAAACACATGGACTAGTTACGTAATATTCCAATAGTTGTTATGTGTTAGGCTATATAAGCCCTCCTAGACTTCAATAGGAGGGTGAGACTTGGTGTAATCTTTATCTTTCATTTGCATTCAATAAAACACACTAGTTTTCCTTTCTCTCTCTAACTTTCTCTCACTAACAATGGGTTTCTTATTCTTCCATACAACCCGACCTCCCGAACCACAAATCACCATAAAACTACGATCCTATCAACCATCTTTATGGCCAAGCTTACATCTGCGATCACATCGGCAAATCAATCAGGATCTTCTAAATCATCCATCATTTCTGAGGTACTCAAATTATATGACACATATGAAACATGTGCCATTCCAACGATACTCGATGAGGTTCATCAAACTAGTATTGTCACGCCAGATGATGTTGGTTTGAAAAACACTAATGTTTCCTCAAAACAACAACATATGGATAACAATAAAGAGTCTGATGAATCTAGTAGAGCATCTGAAGATACACATGTTGACGATGTGATGCACAATCAAAGGACTCATAACGAAGTAAAACACACAGACACTATTGATTCAAATTCTGCTGATATGGGTAATAGTAATGTTGTCCCATATGAGCAATACTTGAAACAAAGTATCGAAAGTACTTTACCTAGTGATGACTCTTTCATTAATAATGATACTTGTGAATATGATGATTATACTGCTGTTATTCCTGATGACACCTTAACCACTAGGATTAATATTCTCAAAGATCAGGTGAATATGTATCAACAACGTGCAAAATTTGAGTTAACTGAACGTGAACAGAAAATGAATTGGCAAATGTGTACATATATTACCAAGAGGAATTTAAAGGAAGAAGAGTTAAGAGGGGAAATAAAATCTTTGCAAAATCAAATCAATCAAACTGTTAAACAAAAACAGGAGATTCAAAACAGTGTCAACACACTAAAATTAGATTTTCAAAGCAAAGAAACTAAACTTCTAAACGATTTTTCCCAATTAAAGGCCTTAAAGAACAAGCTTGAAAACAAATTGTACACACAAGGCCAAACCATTCAAACTGCTCAAATGATGCATAAGCACATTAAGCTTCGTGATAAACATAGTGATAAGGATACAGGTGTGCCTAAAACTAATTATCTTAGGAGCGTTAGTGCCTCTCAACCTGCCTTATATGACTATAATGTGATGCTTAAGCCCAATCATGATTCCCCTGATGTGCGTGATACAGAAGAGATTGTTGAAATTGAAACAGAAAATAGGAAAAGACTTGAGGATAAGATGAAGGATCCCATGTGCATAGCAAATCGTGTTAATATCAAGCCCCATAACTACTATGAGCAGAACCGATTGACTGTCTTTGTGCCACAAACTAAGTTAACCCCTGAACAGATTTTTTGGGCATTAGATGTGGAAAAAATGAAAGCTGAACTTCTTATGGCTTCCACTCCCCTTAAGTTTGCTAAACCCACGGTGTATCCTCCCAATACACCCATGAACCTAGTTCAGATAGCACTTCCCACTCAATGTAAAACTCTTATTAGCATGTATGTACTATATCAAATGTTTGCGGATTTTGACAAAACGTGTAAAAAGAGGATTACTCCAACGGGAATTAGTGAGGGGGAAAGGGGTTTTGAAGTTACAAAAGAATGTTATCTCACAGAAGTCATTCCGTTTTCTAAACAAATCAAAAACCATTTTGAATACATGGAAACATCCCTTAAACAAGAGATAAATGAAATGAAAGAGGTGTTTAAAAACCAGGAACGTGAAGGAGAACAAACTATATTGGATCTTCAACATAGTGAAATTGCGAGGAAGAATGCTCTTATCATGAATGATAATTTGATTGCTATGGGCATTGCTCAAGATGTGTTTTATACTGCTACTGATTCTTCTTTAACTGCTTCCCAATTTCATGATATGTCTGTTACTTTAAAGGTTTTCCAGAATCGTGTTGTTGAGCTTGAGGGGGAGAACTTAAAACTACGCCAAAAAATTCAAAAAGATGATCATGATAACATGGTCAAGCAATTTTCAAAACTAGAGGTTGATAATCTTAACTTGCAATTAAGATACCAACATCTAGAACAAAGAATTAGAAACTCAAATGCCAAGACATCTTCGGATGCTCCTGAATTTGATGCAAATTTTGAATTAGCCAAAACGGATGAAAGAATTCAAGCTCACACTAACACGATTCGGAAACTGAAGCTTCAAATTGCACAATCTAAGACGAATAAATGTGATGTGATTGATAATAAATGTGATGCGTTTGATTCCCAGAAACCTCCGTGTTTAGATTCTCAATATCTTTAACTTCAAAATGTCATTAACGATTTGAAATACGAAAATGATTGTTTTCAAGCTGAAAACTCTAAAATCAAACAACATTACAAAGAGTTACATGATTCGATGAAGATCGTGCGTGATAAAAACAATGAAAATGAGAATCTAAAGACTCAGGTGAAAGGGAAAACAAAAAGAACTGATGTTGATGCCATTAATATTCCTCTTCCCCTTAGGAATAATGCGTTTGTTCACAATGAGTACCTTAGGTATCTCAAGGATTGCCTAGATATCCTCTGCGAAACTATTGAAGAGGTTAGAATTGTGAGTCCTACAGACATTGGCATCCATGATGTGTATTTTCTCACCAACAGATCATATGAGCTTTTAGATTATGCCATTGGTACATGTCCTAAGGCTGTTTGCATGCGTGATAAGTCTAATGATGTTTCCTCTAAGGTTAAGAACAAGCATGTTGCCTTTAAAGTGCCCATAACATCACCAAAACATAACACATCAGATACCAAAAATCAAACAGCAGTTTCTCGTTCTAATGTTCCCATCATTAATTCTACAGGAGTAAAAGCTGTCACTAATGCTAGCGGGTCAAAGTCTAGTTGCAATACAAGGAATGATAGGACTTCG
>LBNU01020205.1:5680-15756 GCA_014162995.1 Artemisia annua | reverse complement strand
GCCATTGGTCTTAAATTTTCTCGTATACGTTACCACTCAAATTAATGGCTACTAAACGTTAAAATGGAAAAACGGGTCATTAATTGAGGGGGAGTGTATGTGCTCAAAATTTCTGCACCTTTAAAAACTTTGTGCACCAGCCACAGTGAAAACTCAAAAAGTGTCTCAAAATCAGTAAACGTTTAAAATTTTGCCACATGTCTCTCCAAAGCTTTTTCGAAAATCATTTAAATCAATTGGGATCACAAAATCTCAAAAGATTTGAAATTTTATGATCGGGGGAGAGAATGTGATTTAAATATAAAATCTGATTTAAAAGTGATGTTTTTGGACTTATAAAGATGTTTTGGACTCAAAAAGATCGCTCCCTTATGTGCTGAAATTTTAAAGATTTTGGACTATGATCAAAGCACATATTGAGGGGGAGCAAGTGATTTAAAAAATGATGAACAAATGATCTCTTTTGTAAGCTCACCCGTATGTGCCAAAGTTTTTCAAAATTGATTCAATCAATGTGCACATATTGAGGGGGAGCAAGTGGCTAAGAGTCTTTCGCGGGTTTTTACAAATTCAAGTAGAAACCATGAATTGCTTATGACTCAGATTTTGACTCATGAATTGACGAAACATGAAAAGTCATGAATCGAAAAGACTAGTCCTGGCCAGGTAATAATTTCAAGCTGGTTTACCTGTGATGTAAACGTGTCTCGAAGAGGACTGGTCAAAGTAGATAGTACCGTTTCGAGAAACTCTTCTTAGATATATAATTTGATGGGTCTAACTTCCTTTTTAAGGAATGTTAACAACTTCAAGATTAGTTATTAGGGCTAGTATCACCTAAAAGCTGATAATGGATCCCTTTAACTAAGCAACGTAAACGTGTCCCTCGGGTATATGTCTATTAAGAGCCGATCAATTCAAATAAGTGCAACTCACCCCGACATGTGCAAATTTCTTTCTTCCTATAAGCACATGTTAAGGGGGAGCATTTGAAAAATGATAAAACTCTCAAAGTGTTAACAAAATGTGTTTCTTAATCATAAACACTTTGAGAGAATTTTCAATGATTTGGTTATATGGCGATTGTGGAAAGATACCAAAAGACCGACCACTTTAATTTAATGCATGGAGTTATAAGGATGGTAAGGTTAGGTATATGTTCCCATGATCCACCAGAACCGGAGGGATCTTCCCAGGGACAATCCAATAGATAGATTAGAAGTCCTTAGGAATGATTGAAAAAAGGAGAAAAGTGAGAAAGGGAAGAGTGCCGACTGAGACTGAGCTAGGACTGGAACAAACCCAACAAGGTTCTAGTAAATGAAGTCTCGGTAAGCACTGAAGGGGTTGAAGAATTAAAAAGAAATGAAATGAGAAAGGGTGAAAAGAAATAGCCCTCCAATTATTCAACCTTAGGGCAGAAACCGGGTTCAATTCATATGCTACTGATTGTTACCAAGGTAACATCGGTATTGAAGATAAAGACGTCATGGACCCAGTGACGCACTGCACTAAACCTCCCAGCCACTCAAGTTCTCTTAAAAGAGCTTGTTTCATTCTCACGGGGAACCGGTGTAAACTATCGACTAGTCTCTTAGAGCTAGTTGATATTGAAACAGGAGACCCCTCCCTAGTCTCCGAATAGGATAACCAATGTGCACTTATCGAGTCTAGAGCCAAGAGATGCATCAAAAGATCTCATAGGAACACTTGATACTTCTACACTGGTCGTTCAACATTAAGGACACCAGATGTAATATTTTTGAGTCCTACGCAGATCTTAGCAATCTGTCGAGAACACTTATGAGGGAATATACATAAGTATTTCCCAGTGATTGAGTGGAAACTCCTGCCAGGGTCAACATCAAACAGCCCTGACAGCAGGTCACTTCGGTAATCTTTTGTGGGTTACGATTAGTGTGTTTGGTGGTGTTCCAAAAGGTCTACAGTCGTGGGGTGATCTCCAGCGACTCACCTAATCGTTGGTGTACTTCGGTATGTCAGTAAAAGCCCTTTCGGGGGCATCCGATTAGGAACGGTCTTGGTAAGGATTAGAGAAAGTATTCACACTATGCTGTTGACGATCTCGAAGTCCGAACTTGTAAATGCCGGTATGTTTATTACTAACCAAGTTTTTGTGCAGCTCAACATACCAAACTTACCATGTTCACCACCATCACTCTAGTTCCACATGCTTATACCAACATCTAAAAGGAGACGTCTGAACTGTTCAACCGGAAAGATCTACTCAACAAAGATGTATGGGCATGTTGGAAAGGCGTAATCACACCAAAGACAAAGAAGTTGACGATTGATGCCGATTGCTGAAAAGATGCAGATTCATCATCTCATGCTTACACTCCAACATCGTAACTTAAGATATCATGATCAAAGAATGGGCTTCAACTATGCTTCCACAACTCTGATGTAGAAGATCATGATCCATAAAAGTGTAAAGCATGACATCACAAAGATAATCACAACATCACAAAGAGACACATACACTCAAAGATGACTTGAAGTTAATTATATGGATGAAGAGCGAAGAGCAGAGTCAAAAGATCATCATATACATCAAGGAAGTCATCTTGAGTCGTTCATCCATGAAGAATCAACAACTATGAGCTACAAAAGAATCTACAAAGATCTCAATGCAAGAATTCAAGAATCAAGATCTAAAAGGGTGACCTCTCTTAGGGGGAGATTGTTAGGAATACGATTTTTGTATAAGAAAGATTCGGTCACCCCAGATATGATTAAGCATTGTTTAGCTCGTAGTAGTTACATTAGTTAGTAATATGTAGTTTAGAATTAGATTAGTTTGCGGAAGAAGGACGGGTCTTTACCCACTCTATACCTGATCCGCAGCCCAAGTGGCAAAACCCATGTATATAAACCCCTCTCCATCCTTGGAGAGGGTAAGCCTTCTCTCATTATTCTATTTTCTTTTTTTTGGTTTTCTCTCAAGGCTTCATCTCTTTCACTCTCTAACTTTCTCTCTCTACATTTCTTTCTTTCTTTCTTACTTGGAACGAACCTACACCACACGGTTAGTCGTGTTTGAGATGTTAACTAGTATCCTACAAAAATCCCATGCGAAGAGGACGAAAAAATCTTCGATTTGGTGAAAACGACGGGCTGACGCCGTCACTTGTTAGGGCTGACGCCGTCACCCTTTGCCGACAGTAAAGTAGCCTATAAATAGAACATTATAACTTCATTATTTGTAAGCCCCAGACCCTAAGTCCGATTCTAGGGTTAGGGTAGGTGTTTTTCCAGCAACTTAGAAGTTCCGAATCACTCCATAAACATCTTTTAATGGTTTGTTTATTGATTCAATCTTATGTTATGTCTTCAATTATCATTATTGTTGATTGCTCTTCATTAATTATGCTTTGCTAAATCACCTTGTGTCTACTTATGATTGTGTGAAACTTGTGTATAACTAATTAGATCTTATTGATTTCTAGTTGATGTTTGTGTCTATCTCCATCAATTAGGGCTTGTTGATGTGTGTGTCTATCTCCATCAATTAAGGCATGACAACTTCAATAGATCTAGTTGGTTTAGTTTATAATTCTTGTTTCTTATTGATTCTTGTTTTGATTGAATGTTTCATCAATGTTAGGCTTAAGAAAACTGGCCAACCTCCTTTTATGGTAACGTGCTTGAACGTCTTAAGAAACATGTAACCAATGGGTACTAGGTTATTAAGGTAGTATTTAATGCATAAGCCACTGTTTATAATCCCTATGATTGGGTGCTTAACGCATCGTTGTAGGAGGAGATAAGAGCTTATAGGATTGGGGAAGTACGTACGCCACCCCATGAATGTTTAAAGGAATACACCCGTCAATTAAAACAATGTTTACAGTCAATAGGTAGAATTGGATAGCTAGCAAGGAGTAATACATCATAGGTAGACATGCTTCACTTTTCTTGTAGAACCTTAATTTACTTTTCTTGCACATTAGTTTAATTAGTAGCTCTTGGGTTAGTTGACTAGCAACTAATTCCGCCCACTCTTCCAATACCCGAAATTTTACTTGCTTTCCATAAAACATAAAAATACAAAAAGAATCATCCCTCATCTCTAGACCTAGTAGATAAATTTCAATCCTAACGAACACTATTCTTTGAGTTGAACGATCAATCCCCCGTACTTACCACTTCACTATACTACATCGGTCAGGTACACTGCCTGGTGGGGTTGTAAGCCTCTTGAGATCCCTTGAGAGGTAAAACCTGTTGTAAGGTCGCAAAACCACGCATCAGTACCCTTCTGGATCAGCCTCTCGGTCAGGTAGCTCTGCACATATGAATTTGTCAACATCCTCGGGTGACAGTATCTTGTGAACTGACTTTAGCCAAAGCAGGGTGTGACAGTGTGGAAGGCCACGCTTCTGAAATTCTATCGTGTATAAAACTGCATTGGTAATGAAATGCAAAGAAAATGCAAGTTAGCCATACATATATACATAACAGTCACATTTTGCCTTTTTATTATTTTACCTATCACTGACTTTTAGGTTTTATTTAGCAATGCAATTTCCGATAAAGACATACCTCCTGCAGCAGGTCCAAATATGGCCCCGTCTTTCAAAGCCTCAACAAAATCATGGACTTTTTGCTCAAACACACGGTCTACAATGTCTGCTCTATCAGCTGGTGAAAGGTCTGGATGAGAACGCATATACCTTTTAATTTCTGGCCATTTCACGTTGCACGTGAAGGTGATGAAAAATTGAGGGTTGCCAAGAACTCGACAAATAGCAAGAGCATCGAGATAATGGCTATACATATACCGTGGCCCGCCAGTGAAACTTGAAGGTAGAATTATTCTCTTACCTATGTCTGATCCTGAACGATCTCCCCTTGAAATAGCATCGTAGATTCCGGACAAATACTCGCTTCTTATATCATTTTGCTTTGCTCTTACAAAATCAAGTCGTTCTTGCTCCAGGGCACAATAAACTGAGACAACGTATTGCTGAAACAACCTGCCAGCCTTGAAGAGAAACCCGTGCAAATGAGTCCTTTCACGTATCTGGTATGTGTAGTAGGTCTTCATAGTCATTTTAGGTTTTTCTCCATTTGGCTTACGCGTTTCCAATGTTAATTTTGTAGTGTATCCTGGCTGACCATACACAAACAGGAACGGGAATTGTAATGCCATGTAGGTAGAATGCAGCTTGTTAATCCGTTGTGGCCGCTCACCTTTCTTCTGTATTATGGCATCATACTCTGTATTTGTTTCAGGGCCACTTTCAAAGACAATAGCACCAAGGATGTTTGTTGATGACACCTCATATTGGCGAGCTCCATCTACGTTATAAAGGCGAACAGTGAAATCAGGTACGTCATTTTCATTGCATATGTCTCTCGCTGTCCTGAACAACGCCACCAATTCATAGTGAGTATCCAAAATTTGTATCAGGTGTTCAACAACCTCAGGTTTCAAAGATCCTGAAGTAGCTCCGCCGAAGTGGTACAGTCTATTTGCCACTTCATTACGGGTGTCGTATATGTAGAGCTGCAAAAAATTTGGTCTCTCATTATCTGGTGGACAAAGCGCTCCTATCTGGTGACGTATCTCCCCTGAAACTTTGAACACATATGGACCCCTCCCGTTATTGATTGTATCATCTATCTGTGCACCAAATGAGGTCATACTGAACATTTGATTATATGCTCTAATGTTTTCCATAAAGTGCTTGTCCTTGAATAGCTGTTTTATAGAATCTGGTGGGTCCCTTTCTTGCTGAAGACGCACCTTGCCTTCTCCACAGCACCGGCCATAACGGATCCTCGAACCTCTGCTACTCTTTAGCCGTTCACCAAACCAAAAAGCTGCCCCGCACTAGTGACACTTCCAATCAACATCACCAATATCAATATACGCAGGTGGCAGACGTGTAACAGACAACATAAACATGGTTGCATGAAATGATTGCAATGTAAGTGTTGTGATTTACTATACAGTAAATACATTACATGACTCAATTTACCTTCACCATTAACAGTGGTTGTAGAGGCAGGAATAGAATTACGCCTTCTAGAATTCTGCTGCGGTCTACCCGTACCCTTTTGAAACCTCATGTGTTGCTCTTCTCCTGTAAGTTTATGCAAAAACTTATATTTGGTATGATCTAAAACTTCTAAAGAACTAAACCTAACAATTCAGGTTCGATTAAACCTTTAATACTCACCCCTATAAGCTGATGAACCGGCTACATTGGTAACAACTGCAGGGTCTGGCATCTCAGGTTGCAACATAGAGCTGGATGTTGCAGCACCTGAAAAATAAATTAGGTTAACTTCTTTCCTATGAATTGCCAATTTTGTAAATGACATCATAGTAAACACACTAACAGATTCTGGGTCGTTTTCGTGGCTATTTTGTGAATGGGATAGGTTCTCATTCATTGGCAAAGGCGTAGGCGAGTAATGCATGCCTTGAGCAGCAGAAGCTTCTGGCATCGCCACAGGGCTTTCTAGGTCAAATGATGCATCATCGCTGTAGAGGTAACACATTTCATTCGCATATGCGAATTTCCTTCTCCGCCACCAACATTTCGTTGCTGCTGTTCTGTGTGTCCACCTAGAATAAGAAGAATGCATAATTTAGTTGCTAAATACAGTAGGTGCTATTTGTTTTGAGTAAAGACGACTGACCTCTTCCTCTTTTCGCCTGTAACATGATACCTTGCCCAGGCATACCCGCCTTCCTCTTGCACGGGTGACCCTTTGAGGTTAATGGATGCATTGTTCTTTCTAATTGATGACTCTGGCGACAATCGGTATAGGGCAAATAGGTACCTTGAATATTAGGTGGATTTGAACCCCTCGTTTGAAATAGCGTATTCTCATAAGTTTGAAACACATGCACCGGGTGGCTAGTTGTAGGACCTGCATGGGAAAAAAAATTTAGCCAACATAAGCATGCCACATTGTGTAAGCAGGAGCATTATAAGGACCAATATTACCTAGGCTATAAGTACTTGCATTTTCGGTGTAGGCCAAACAGGAAGGCTTGATACTACGTGGAATAGACCCTTTCGCCTGAAATAATGTATTGTCATAGATTTGAAACCCATGCGCCGGGTTGGCACTTGTAGTACCTGAATGGCAAAAAACAGTCTAACCAACATAAGCATGCTACAATGTATAAGCAAAACCATAATAAGGACTAATATTACCTAGAGTATAAGGGGTCGCATCTTCGACAGGATGCAGCACCGAAGATGTCGTTTTTCCCTTCCCAAAACTGTTGTGACAGTCGGTGTTGTTGACCACAGCCCGTGAAGATCCGCACGGGTTATGTTCAGTTAATGTATACTCATTGTGTCCAAAAAAAACTCTTCTGACCACAGTGTGATACACCTTGCACCTCATCCTCAGCAGATCCATGTTTATCTAAATCGGAAACATCCCCAAACGGCCGATGCAAATTTACATGCGGTGAATGCATGTTCGGAACATGCAAGGTTCTTTTGTTTGCGGAATCCCTTACGAAAGGCTCAATATTGGATGATTGTTTTTTTTAGGCATTACTTTTACACTATCCTTTTTTCTACCACAACCAATGAGATTTTCTACTTCTACCTAGTTTCTGATATCTCTGCAGTTCTTGTGTGGGTTCTTTGTAGCTTGCATTAACTTTTTTTTAAGGGCACGGACTTTCTAACAAACAAACAATGCACAGCTTGGATCATTTTTTTTAGGCATCACTTTTACATTCCTCTTTTTTTCTACCACAACTAATGAGATTTTCTTACTTCTACCTAGTTTCTGATTTCTCTGTACTTCTTGTGTGGATTCTTTCTAACTTGCATTAACCTTTTTTTTAAGGACACGGACATTCTACCAAACAAACAATGCACAGCAACATACACAAAAAAGGCATCAAACCAAACATGTATGCAACCTGACTGATCCTACATGCATGCATGAAAAGGAAAAACAGAAAATTAGTCCAAACAACATACTTACCACTCCCAAGATGATGATAATACAGTCTGCTACTTTGATCAACAATTTATTTATTATTTTATTTTTTTTTTAATTTTTTTTTACTTTTTTTTTCCACAAACCTGGAGCCTGGCACTTTTCTTGTTGGTGAGTGTTGTTTTAATAATGCAGATACACTGCTTCTATGTTCTAAAAGTGAGTCATGAACCTTCTAAACATGTATTCCTTGGCACACCATACTTGTAAACACTGTTAGGGACACATGTTCTCCACACATACAATTGTACATTGTATTAGGTCTGCACCCCTCGTGGGTTTGAAAATAAAGACACGTTTGGTGGATTAGGAAGAGGATTAAACGTACTAATCCGTGAACAGTGAAACTCTCCTTGTTTGGCAGCCAATGGGCTGCTACCAAGCCTAAGTGTACACACTGTTGGGTCAATAAACACCTCCTAATCTCACTTCAGGACCAATCGTAGCAAGGTTTAAGGGGTCTAAGCAACATTATGAAATTTTCTTTGTGTCACATCATGTTTACCATTTATATAATATTATAATAAAGTAGTATCTTTTAAATAGTTTTCAACAATCTATATACAATATCAAATGTGTGCCCATCACATTTGATATCAGCATTGGGGTACTTTAGTTTCTCCACATCGTACCATACTAATGCAAAAGGAGGAAAACTGTCTAGGTTAATTAGTTAATTAGTTAATGAACCTTTTTAAGTTAAAAATTGATATTACTTTCGTATCAAAATAAATGTCTATTTTTTATTTTGAGATATATCAAAATAAGTGTTCACTTTGTGTTTAAACTCATCAAAAATGATTTTATTGAGGAAGATGATATTTGATTGGTGGAGAGTATAGTCGGTGAGATTTATTAAATCTTTATGCAACATAAAAGTGGATATTTATTTTGAAACGAAATTATTGTTTCTTAATATTTTTACTTCTTCTTCTCTTTGCAACATCTTGATAAGCGAAAGAATTACTCCATAGTTTAAGAGAATGTTACATTCACATAAGTAATCTACAGAAAGAATCCACACGCTGATGTGGCAAGAGTTGATTGGTCTAACCATAGTTTAAATGAAAAAATATAGTGAATNTGTACACACTGTTGGGTCAATAAACACCTCCTAATCTCACTTCAGGACCAATCGGAGCAAGGTTTAAGGGGTCTAAGCAACATTATGAAATCTTATTTGTGCCACATCATGTTTACCATTTATATAATATTATAATATAAGATTGTACAAGATTAACATTTTTTATTGGAAGTGAATTTTGAGGCCCAAAATATAAAACGGAGCATATATTTTGTGGCCCCTAAAAATTTGAGGCCCTATGTGATAGCACACATTGCACACCTTCGAATATTGCTATGATAATAGTTGGTTTAATTAGTCTATTTTATTTAACTTGGACCTACAAAATTGGAACGCGAACACATATAATTGGAACGTTATTTAGTTCTTGGCAGCAGTCACACTACTTTTTCAAGAAAAGTAATAATAATCTAACTTTTTATTAGTAACATAATACTTAAGAGGAAAATTCAAATGCACACTCTTATTTTGGTGCATACCAAGGGACAAATTCCCACCATCCATCTAGTTTGATTTGATGGTGGGGATTAACCTAAGATTAAATGGGGAAACATAAGTCCATGCTTTTTTTTTCCCTTTTTCTTTGTCTTTTTTTATTGTTCACTAGTTATAATGCCCGCGCACGCGCGGGTTTTTTCTTTTCTTTTTTTTTAATAATTATTTAAAATTTTTAATCCTATAGTTAATTGCATCTTATCTATATTTTTTGTATTTATCTTCTACTTGTGTTGTGGATAAATATAAAATGTTACCTAATAAGAAAATATATATATATTTTTTAAATATCTTATCTATATTCTTTGTATTTATCTTCTACTTGTGTTATGGATAAATATAAAATGTTACTTAATAAGAAAATAATCTTTTTTTTTAAATAAAATTATTACTAAATAAGGTATGGTTCCAATTTTTTTGAAATGAAAAATTCCCAATAGGGGTTTTGTTTTATTATATAAAAGATTTTTTTCTTTCTTTCTTTTTTTTT
>LBNU01020204.1:17126-27250 GCA_014162995.1 Artemisia annua | reverse complement strand
GGAAATGCCGGGGTCAAAGATAATGTCTTCATTCTCGAAGGAGTGAAGAACAGGAGAAGTCACGGGATAAGTGAAGAAGAGAAAGAAAATCATGATAAAAATCTTGACTAACTCATCATCACCCACAGGAGAATTCATAATTACATGAATCTCATCTTTTAAGCTCGTTTGATCAAGACATATCTCGGGTGTGTCTAGATCAAAGTAGAAGTTATCATACTCCGGTGGAGATATGATATGAGTAAGTTCATCAGAGAACTCCTCGAAGGTGAATGAATCATATTCGGGGAGAGAATTATGAGAATGAGAAGTGGTACTGCCACTAATCTTCTCTCCCATATGATCAAAGGTGAAGGCTTCAAATTCCAGTATAGAATCATCGGAAAAAATGTCACTATCCTTAATGGGGATATGAGATGAAATGGGTTTCTCTTTGAAAGCCTCAATTTTAGAAATGAGAAGACTGACATTCAATAATGTAGCACGAAGAGCTTCATCTTGGATTTCATTGTCAGTTTCTTCATCATTTTCTTCTTCTAAGCTGACTAGCTCAGAAGGTAAATCTTCCATATAAACGATGTCTCCACAAGATAACGAATCGTCATCAGTAGAATCGGAGAACATCTCAACATGATCAGTTGGGAAGATAAGAGGAGGAGGGATATCACACATATGATCAAAAATTCCCTGTGACTCTCTTGGGATTGGGACAAGGTTCTCAACACTAGACTTTATGAATTCGCCCGATTCCTTTTTAGGAACAGTGTCAAGATGCTCGTCCCCCATGCTCAGAGAGTGAGTGGGAATCTCAGGTGTGATAACAGCAGATTGAGGGAGTCGAGAAGGGCTAGCATACATGCATTTTACAATTTCCATTTGCTCAGCTGCTAGTAATTCTTCCATACTCTTGTCCCTCTGTGGTTCCACAGATTGAATCTCAACCGATGAACTGGATGAATCATTATAAAATTGTAGGATATCAAGGATATCATCATCATCACTGTCATCAGGAATGAAACGGAATCGAGAGCTAGATCTGGCTGCTTTTTCTTTTGCAATGGATTCCCTAATAGATTTTTCAAAGGCATCTTGGGAATTTATTTTAGCAGCTTGCTCTTCAGCTAACAATTCCTCCATGGATTTTGGATTATCTTGGGAATGTTTAATTCCTTTTAAATCTTTCACTAAATCCAGAAGATCAAGGAGAAGATTTTAAGGAAGTGGCAGTGCCTGATTCAATTGGTACTGTGGAGGTTGGTCATGATACGAAGAGTCGTAATTGTTACAAGGAAATGGATTCCTTGTTTGACAATCAGAGCTGAAGTGTGGACCTCCACAGTAGTCACAACAATTGAACTGATGTGGCTGTGAGTCGTATGTGCTGTAGTCATAATTGTTATCAGGAACCTGCTCATAGACAAGCGTGTTTCCCGATTGACAATCATAACAGTAGTGTGAACAACCATAGTACTCACAACAGTAAAACTGCTGAGTTTCATAGTGTGGTAGCTGATGGAATAAATCAGTTGTGTCATGGTAGGAATAGGGATTCTAGTTGTAGACAGACCCGTTTCCTGACTCTACCATGCCACAACTGGGGCAATTACCACCATTATGAGGACCACCACACCATTGACAATCAAGAGGGTGTGGATGAGACATAGAAAGAATCAAATGGCCAAAGAGGGTAAGGGATAAAGAATCAAACTGATAAGAGGGATAAGAAGAATATTTTTGGGATTTCTGAGAACCATTTTATAAAAATAAGAAAGAAAATCTTTTTGGGTTTTTGGGTTCGTTGAAAACTAATTTAAAATGTTTTTGGAAATCGTTTTGAAAAACCAAATCGTTTCCTCATAGATCACACCAAGTAATCTTTGAGTAATCTGAAATGGTAAAATTTTACGGTTCGTTTTGTTTTTATGTGAAAATAAGAAAATATGAACAAAGATGGTNAAAATAAGAAAGAAAATCTTTTTGGGTTTTTGTGTTCGTTGAAAACTAATTTAAAATGTTTTTGGAAATCGTTTTGAAAAACCAAATCGTTTCCTCGTAGATCACACCAAGTAATCTTTGAGTAATCTGAAATGGTAAAATTTTACGGTTCGTTTTGTTTTTATGTGAAAATAAGAAAATATGAACAAAGATGGTAAATATACAATGAGTGAATATCCAAAGATCACTAATCTTCAAATACGTTTAGATACGCACACAACCTCCCTGGCAGCGGCGCCAAATTTTGATTGGCCCAGAAACAGTCAACTAAAGTCAACCAAGGATTTGGTCAACAAAATTCAAGCCATTTAGGGCTCAATGCAATGATCCAAGGAGTATAGAATATCCCCGGGTCGTTAAGTCCCGACGAGGATGTGAATTGTATCAAAAACGAATTTGTGATCGGGTGATTTTGAATGGAAAAGGCTTGAGGGAGTAAAACTAAGGAAATATAAATGAAAATGACTCAAAGAAGTAATATCAACGATAATGTAAAACCGAATTACTTAAAAACGTATTTAAAACTAAAAACGTACGTTTAAATTAAAATATACGCAAACGTACAAAATAAAACGTGAAACGAGAGCAATAAAAATCCTACGATGATGAAAATTATATTTTTACAATCCTAATGATGAAAGAAAATTTTAGGAAAAGGAAAAATATTTATTAGACTTTTTATTTAATTAATATTAATTAATTACTAATTAAACTAGATTAAATCAAATTAACATACTAAACTAATTTTAATAAATCTGAAATATTTTCTATAATAGTTAATACTATCAGGAAATACTATGAAAAAATATAAAAAATTGCACAGACTTATAAATAAGCCTGTGTAATAAGCTAACAGGAAATAAGCTTGAAGATTCTATCTATAAATAAAAAAAGAAAAATAAACACATGTTATAAGCAGGGAGGATGGTGCACAGATCTG
The DNA here is from genome assembly GCA_014162995.1 of Artemisia annua. Classification (NCBI taxonomy): domain Eukaryota; kingdom Viridiplantae; phylum Streptophyta; class Magnoliopsida; order Asterales; family Asteraceae; genus Artemisia; species Artemisia annua. The sequence goes on along the minus strand of LBNU01020204.1, from coordinate 24,315 downwards.
TTTGGTTTTTCCCTAGCAACCAACAGTCCCAGGGTCAATCCCCACAAGTCACCAATTTTGCAAACTTTTTTTTTTTTTTTTTGATTTTTCTTAAAGAAGAACATTTTAGCACTAAAGATAACAAACTTAAAAAAAGACACAACTTCATTTATAACATCAAAATAAACACTGATGGTATACTTTAATGTCAACACAGTGAGCTTAATAATGCTCATAAAAATGGATTTGAACTGTGAAAAGCTAAATAAAAAGCTATCTTACAGAACCAAAAGGTACAATAAACACTACAAACAAGTGAGGCTTTACTGAAATAACTTAAAACAAAAGCAAAAAACACACTGAATAAGGCAATAAGTTAAATAAGCAAATCCAAACCACTGAACCAATCACGGTCCAAGAAGCAAGTTGCAGTCCTTAATTTTTGCTTATCAAATAAGCTGAAACCCCAAATAATGCCTGGAACCCAAAACAACCGCTCATACACTGGCTTTCAAAAAAAGCCAAGGCAATCACATTGTGGATCCTAAGATAAGTACATAATACAGTTAGAAAGTGCTTACTTACACTGATGAATCAGTGTAAGTTACTCAGGATTCGGATCTTGGAGCTAAAAATAAGCATGTAAATATAGCTGGTAACTGAAAGACAAGCACATGTACTCAAGCTAGCCAGAAGGTTATCAAACAACAAATGTTAAAAGCTAAGATGCAAATATGAACTAATAAAGAGCTTGTCGAAAAAGGCTCTGTGGCACACTGACCACCCTGCACAAGGGAGTTGTATGTCCTCTGAGGCTTTTTGAGGCCAAAGATTAAGCTAGAAAACTAAAAGCTTATGGTAAAAAAATTGGTTCTACATGTTTGAAAAGCTACCAAAGATTGTAGAAAGCAAATTCATAATTTCCAATTCACTAATGAATCCCAAAAATCGATTTGAAATTTGTCTCAACTCACTGACATAAGAAATTTGACTTCATGATTTCATAAAGGTTTGACTTTTTTGAGATTTGATGCGGTTCTAATCAACTGAAACCTGATAATAAGTACAATAAGATTTTAAAGCATATACAACTAATTATGAAGTAATATGATGATCATGGAACTTAAAAGAACTTGACAGTTGAACAAATAAGGGATTAATTGAAATTTGACTTTTTTCAAAGATCAATGGTTTTTAATTGGGAACTGACTTGTAAACCTAACAGTACATGTATTGAACTTAAAGCAACAGATAGGACACCTTAAAATTCAGTGGTTCCACTGATCAAACACACCTTTAAAACTGTGAAAATGGAGATTTTACAACCATGTGACTGATTTAACCCTTTTAATCTGATATACCAAGGTTTATGCAAGGGATGTAATAGACATTAAATCACAAAATACACTAGTTTAGAACACAAATGGACACTAAAACATGGGATGCTAAGAATGCAGATTAACTGAGAAACAATGAGATAATGAAATCCGTATGAGCAGACTAATCGGAAACTAAGCAACATTCCAATATCTTCTACCCTAATAATTCTTAGAAACAACAAATAACAGAATTAGCAATGATACAGTTGCAAGGCAAGAAAATTAAATTCGCCTACAATCTTATCCTGTGAGTTCAAACAAAAACCAAAGATCCACAACATGTCCTAATACCTCCTGAGGTTTTAAACCACTGGCTTTCCAAGATTCAACCAGGTCCTGTTTTTTTTTTTTTTTTTTTTTTTTTTTTTTTTTTTTTTTTTTTGATTTATTTAGCTATTTTTGAGGTATTTTTAGTATTTTAAATGTAACTGAATAAAAGGCTTAGGAAACTTTTTAAAACTTACTTGTGGACTTTAATGAGCTTATAGAATCAAGAAATAACAATCTTTAACAACATTAAGACAATATGTAAACTTTATGAAATTGGAGCACAAACTGAAAATTGATTGAGAACTGAATTGGATGATTGAAATAAGTTAAATTACACTGAAAAACACTTAACATAACATCTTAAAGCTGGAAATTACAATTGGAAATGAAAATTACACTAATACGATTACCTATATCTAAGCTACCACTACAACTGCTAACTCCTTCTTCTTTTCTTCTTTTTGACTTATAAGGACCCCCTGGGGCTTCCATGACTTTCCCACTTCTCTTTTAGTCCTTAGGATGTCTAAAATTGATCTTAGCCGTTCAATTCCATTTTGGCGCCAAAAAGTTGTAAACACTGTTTTGGTTAACTTGGAAGAGTTTTTGAGCAATTAAAGCTTCTTGGTGTGTAGTGTAAGGTGGGGGGACAAGGTATGGAGAGGGTGAGCTGGAGGTGAGGGAGATTGTACCAGGTTGCAGGAACCACGTGGGAGGGGGGTTGAAGATGGTCAAATGGTGGTTTGACTAGGGAAAAGGTTAAACGTGGGGGGTTATATGATTTATTTTTGGGCTGGGGGGTGTAATTGGGCTTGGCTGGGTTATTGGGTTGGTTTGTTATTTTGGGTTGTTTTGGGTTTGGGTTTATACAAAAGGGTTAGATTGGTTTAGTTATAAGCAAAGCCCAAGGACCAATTTTGTAGATTGCCGAAACTTAAGGGGCTGAACATGATACTTTCCCAAAGTATTACAAGGACCATAATTGCCACTTTTGAAATTCCACAAGGACCTTTGATGCCATTTTCATTTTTTAAATACCCAAGGACCGAATTTGACAATTTTCAAAAGTTGAAGGACCTTTTTTGCCATTCACCCAAAAATTCATTCAAGGACCAATTTTGACAACTTAAATTATTTCAGAGACCTTGAATGATAAAACTCCACAATTTTGAATTCCAGGGACTAGTTTTGCCAATTTTTGAAAGTTGGAGGACTGAAACTGCCAATTCTGCAAACTTTGCTCGTTTTTCAATGTTTTTACTCATTTTGCATCTAAAACATATAAAACACATTTTTGAAATATTTTCAGTATTTTGATGCATTTCTGAGTGTTTTTGTATGTTTTGTAGTTTAGATTTTACCAAAAATGATGAGTGTTTGAGCACTCATCAGTGTGCCACGTAAGAAAAGAGTGGGAGATGAATTGTATGCTCAAAGGGTTGTACTCCTTTCATCACAACCTTACCTAGTTCAATTGGGTTAATGGGTGAATTGAAATTTTCTTCTAGAAAGGGATCATCTTCTATCAATTTCGAGAGACTCCTAGTTGGGAATCCATCTTGACCTAATAAACCCGGTTTAAACCCATAATGTTTCTTGCGATCAATCATGAATGGGTCATGTAAGTATGTAAGGTCATGGTTCACTCCTATATTGGCTTCCATTCCACATGTTTTAGAGTTTACTACCTTCATCGTAAAACTACCCGTACTATATGGTTTGATGGGTGGATCGGGACCTATATCAATTCCTAAATTTTCATCCAAGGATGGAAGATTAGGTAACGGTTTTGGTTGAGGCTCCGATTCATCAAAACTAGGAACTTCCATAGAACTAAAAGAAAGGTCATTACTACAAGTATTCAAACCTATTTCTTCTAGTTTTGTTTGGTCCAAGGGTTCAACCTCTATTGGGGTTCCTATAGTCTCTTCTACTTCTTCCGGGTAGGTCACGGGTGGTGTGTGTGCCTCCAATGATGGTAGGACTTGTGGGGTACTTGGTGGGCTTGGGTTATTTACCTCGTCACTCCTCGTGTCAAGATCACCTATATTCTCATCATGTGCTTTAGTAGAACCTAACCCTAACATTTTCCCAAGTATCTCAAGTGCTTCTCTAGGAATCTCAACTTCTATATCCGAATCATAAGGATCATGACTGCTATATTCAAATTGCCCAAAAGATTCATCATCTGTTTCTTTAGATTCATCGTCGTCGATCATAAAACCTAGGTCTTTTTGATCAATGTGATCATGTTCGGCTAAATCCTCCATCACATCAATGTCACCTATGTGTTCATCTTGTATTATGGTAGGGCCTAACCATGACATGCACTTAGGTGGCTCAACTCTAACCATCTTAGAATCTTGGTTTGATTCTAAGTTCATGTTCTTAGAAACAAGGTCATCTTGCTCATACAAATCCATCAATTCGTCGTACTTATCGGCCATGGTTAGGGAGCTTTCCTCAAAATTTATCCAATAGGTCTCACTAAAAGGAATTGATCCTGATAATGATTGTCTAATAGAAATCACACATGCACAGAATTCATCAAACCCATCTAACTTTACCCCCAAATCTTTACGGATGTCACTAAGAGTTCGCAAAAATTCATGGTAAGAAGCAAATCTATTGGTGAAATATAATTGTTCCTCTATTGTCTATGATCTAAATGGAATTTCATCCGCCATAGTGACAAATGAAAAGGGTTTTAAAAACGAATGGCACAAAGAAAAAGATAGACTAAAGAAAAACCTAGAAAAATAAAATAAAAATCTCACTAGAAAGGAATCTAGCGAGTAGACCTAATAAAATAAAGCTTCAACCTAAACAATAACTATTCCCCGGCAGCGGCACCAAAAACTAGATGCGTGGTTTTGCAACCTTACAACAGGTTTTACCTCTCGAGGGATCTCAAGAGGCTTACAACCCCACCAGGCAGTGTACCTGACCGATGTAGTATAGAGTAGTGGTAAGTACGGGGGATTGATCGTTCTCCACAGGGAATAGTGTTCGTTAGGTATGGAAAGCTACTCTAATTAGGTCTAAGGGTGAGGGAAGATTATTTTTGTATTTTTTTATATTTTATGAAAGCAAGTAAAATCTCGGGTTTGAAGGAGTGGGTGGAATTAGTTGCTAGCAAACTAACCCAAAAACTACTATTGCAAATGAAATAAAATAACTAAAACTAAGTGGTTGTGAAACTTATATGGAGACAAGTGTGTTTACTTAGATTTCCTTACTCCCTAACTATCTTTTACCGGTTGGTTAGTGTGTATTAATTGCGTGGATGACGGGTGTATTCCTTAATACCATTCGTGGAGTGGCGTACGTACTTCCCCAACTCTATAAGCTCCTACTTCACTCCTATGTCGAGCCGGCTAAGAAGCTCCTAACATGGGATCATTAGAATTCGCTCATGCATTAAATACAACCATAATAACCTAGTACGCATTGGTTCATGTTTCTTAAGACGTTCAAGCAAGTTACCGTATGGGAGGTTAGCCAGTTTTCTTAAGCCTAACTTCGATAAACAATCCAATACAATTAATAACACACCAACAACCAATAATCAATAGTTAGGTTTCATTAGATCTAAGCAAACACAAGATAAATTTAGCCTAGCATGTTAATTGAAAGACAAGCATAAGATATAATTAACCAACACATAGACATATTGATTAATTTGAAGGGAGACTTATCTTTAATTGAACAAGGAAGAATCAAAGGTGAAAAACCCTTGAAAAAGCTGATAAAATCGTCTAGGGTTTGTTCCCAAAAAAGTTGCACACTAATGAATGAAAAATAGAAAAGTATATATAGAAAATACATTCTGACAGCGTCAGGTTATAGGCTCTGACGCCGTCAGCTCGCCGCCATTAGGGTTCTCGGATCACCTAGATCCATCTCTGACGCCGTCACGTACAAAACTGAGCTGGGCCGTCTCTCTTTAACTTAACACCTGACGGCCTAGGATCCATAACACCTGACGCCGTCAGGTGTTATTTTCACATTTTCTTCTTAGGGCTACACGTATAGTCAGAATCCACTCCTTTGTCTTGGTTGGCTGACGGCGTCACCTTGTGACTCTGACGTCGTCAGGAAGGATTTCCAGCATTCTTTTGAAACTTTGTCGTTTTCTTCACTTTATGCTCCAAAAACGTCCAAAATGAGGTGTTTTCCAGAATTCTTCTCAAAAGTACCTAAAATGACAAAAGGAACGATTTAAGGCAATATTTGATTATACTATCACGAATTAGGGCTTAAATGACCCCCTAAAATGGGTACACTTTTCACCTCATCATTAGTGTTAACCATAGCCAGAAAGGTAGTCATGTTTCTATTGAGCATATCCAAAAAGATAGTCCGGTTAGTGTTGACCAAGAGTTTCGTCAGCAAGATGAGGAAATGCATACATCTGTCGATCGTATGCAAAAAGGTAAATGTATAAACTTAAGTGACTCTGATGAAGAGCTAGGTGATGAAAATGTGAGTGAAACAGATAATTGGGAGAGTGATGTCGATGATACTGAGAAGAATGATGATGGAAACATTATTGTGGATGAAGAGAATATTTTTAATGACCCTGATCTTGAGTTTAAATTGTTCAAATTGAGTGACGAGCCACCTATACCCAGTATAGGTAGCTCTAGCCAGATACCAGATGATTATTTTAAGAAAAATGAGATAGACGAGCTGTTGAATGATGGGGACTTTGCAAGTGGTTCTGATAATGAGGTTGAGTATGTAGTAAGGAAGAAAAAGATGAGGGCATACAAGAAACAAAAATTACTTGCGGCACAACATGAAGAAGACGAAGTCTATTTTTTCTGTGGTCAAACCTTCGTAACTGCTAAAGAAGTGAAAGATAAGATCAACCTGCATTCAATACAAACTCGGAGGAAATTGCAACTCATTAAGAATGACAGACAAAGAATTAGGGCTAGGTGTATCGGAACAATACCAGCGTGTGGTACAAGTGGGGGTATTGGACTTGGAACAGTACCAATGAGGAAAACTAGTGTGTTAACTAGAGGTCGCGGAAGGGATGTATATTTGCGATCAGAAAAGGAGGAACCAACACGTTGCCCATGGTTGTTGTATGTAGCAAAAGATGTATGGATTGTTAGAACTTACATGGGTGTACATAAATGTTTGCATTCAAGAGATATCAAAGCTTGTGACTACAAGTTTCTGTCAAAGCAAATACTTAACCAAGTTCAAGTGAATCCAGATATACCAATCAGGGCTGTTCAAGATCAACTCACTAAACAGTTTGCAGTCCAAGTGTCTTTGCAAAAGGCATTAAGGGCAAAAAAACAAGGCAAAAATTGACATCAGGGGTGATCATAGGCAGCAATATACCATTTTGCTGGACTATGCTGAAGAATTACAGAAAACAAATCCTAATACAACAGTTAGGATAGGTGTGCAAACTGCGTTAGATCCATCAAGTCCAACGAGAGTTTTCAAGAGGATGTACGTTTGCTTAGGTGCTTTGAAGGAAGGATACAAAGCTTGTCAAAGAGAGTTGTTGGGATTAGATGGTGCTTTTATGAGGGGTC
>LBNU01020201.1:17963-47765 GCA_014162995.1 Artemisia annua | reverse complement strand
TTTCAAATGAAACTTTAATGTTATTTCAACATCATTTTCAAACCACATAATCTGAAAACTTTTACATATTTAATCATGTTAAACATTAATTACAATGTAAAAAGGTTTTAATTGTGTGGGAATACATTAAAAAAAATTCTTGGTACTCTAATCTAAAACATAAATTCATGTCTTTCCAGTTGCCTACTCTTACTCTTTATATTTATCTTCATGTAAAGTTCTTTTCCACATTTCAAAACAATCAAAATCTTTTGTTATACTTTTTGGTACTCAATTCGAGATTTGTGCTTGATAATTGTGTCTTCTCCAATAAAAAGATCAAGGAATGAAGCACAAATGGATGACACTGAAGAAAAACATTCGAAGTAAGCTTACTCATTATAATTTTTACGTGTTGATTGTATATTTGTTACATTATATTTATACTAACTGCTACTATATTCTGTATCATAGCAAAAAACTATGTGTTCAAGAGGAGGCTGACAAAATACTGGAACCAATTAAAGGTATTATTTCTTCGGAAACTTTTGATATACATTACTTACTAAATTATACATTTGTTAGTAAAAGAGACACAATTTGTCTCTTATGTTTTTCATTTATGTATGTAACAGGGGTTGAAAATGATGTTGTTCAAGTGTCATATGTATGGGAACCTGATGAGTGGTATTATGAAGGAAAGTGGGAGGCTTAAAAAGCTGATCTTGCCGATGAGAAGGAACAACAAAAACTGGAAGCTGAAAATGAAAAAGAAGCACAACGGAAAAGGCGTTTGCTATTGAAGAAAGATCATGAGAGGCAACTTTCTTCAATGCCGCGTATGAATTTATTTGAAGATGTTAGTCATGATGATTGTGAAAACGGTACTGATGATGAAGAGGACATAAGAGATTATGACTATGACAATGCACATCTTTATTTTGCTTCCAAGCCAGAACCTAAGTTTAACTTCTAAGTTTTTATGATTTATAATGTTGTCATGCCTTTTATGTTTTTAAGTATTGTAATTCAGCTTTTAACTTTATTATGTTTTTAAGTTTTATGTCCAATCTCAATTCAGTTATCCCATATTACTTGCAATTTATAATTTCGTATAATCAAATTCAATATCTCACCAATATTAATTCTAAAACCATTTCATATTCAATTTTTTTTTTTTTTTTTTGGGTAAAGGGGAGTAATCCTGCACCCTGGTAAAATACATTAATAAAGAAAACGTTTCAGTACAATGGATGAGAGTGAGTCTCTCATCGAAGTCCCTAAGGACACTACCACTACCACTATACAAGAATGACAGACCATTCTTATAACTAACAGTTCTAAATACTACTAACCATGACTAGCAATAAAAGTACAATATATCACAACTCAAATAAATATTTAAGTCTTCTTAGTCATCCTAGCGATCTAGATCATAAACATGCGAACATCCAGCTTCAACCAATTGCGTCTTCTATTAGTATTATGCAAGCATAATCTAATAAGAGTGACTTTCGTAGCAAATTGAACTTGAAGCATAAACAATGGTCTAAGCGACCTAACTTTCCAGGCATATCCGAACTTGAACCAATCTTCCAACAAATACGAGTGAAACACATGAAGACATCCAATGATGCCAAGTCAGCGGATGGGGCAATACATCTCCCTTCCAATACTATTCGAGATAGCAGTCAGATCACATTAAAAATATGAACACTCTACTTGATTACCCAACCACTATGAAGCGAATAGCAAAACCATGGCTCCAAAACTTGCACCTTTCCTTTCTTTTCACCATACAGTAACGTTAATTCACAAATCAGGAACCAAACCACAAGAAGCTTGCACGGCTTTGAACCTATACATATGTTGCAAATAAGAAGAATATGGGCAATCAGGCAGGCAAGCCTTGAAATCAACATTCACAAAATCTCCTATACCCACAACCATTATGAATCAACTTCAAAGCCAAGATCGAATCAAACCCCAACAAAGGGCTATACGTCGCAGTCGAGTGCAAGGACAGCAAAAAGCCTAAAGGTTCATGTAACGTTAAAGCTTCAAACACCGCAGACCAAACCAAGAAATTCATAGATACGACAAGTTAAGTATCGCAAGACAGAAGCCGATATATAAAGCAATAAAGAAGTCGGTTCAGCACGCCCAATAAACCGATTAAAGGAAAACCGGTAAAAATCGTTAACACCCTAGGCCAAAGAGCGGCAGACAACAATCAATGCTGGAGTACATCGAATAAAGTTATACAGGGAGAAAAAGAATCCGATCTTATATATATAGGAATCAAATAACGCGACTACAAGAGTTAAGGGAAGCGATAAAACAAGCTAGGCTGGCGTTTTAAAGCGCCTACAGAAACGGCAAACCATCACGGCCCACACAATCAGTTTCATTCTTCGTTTCCTCTTTTCTTATTTTTTCTTGGTTTTTTTTTTGTTCTGATTACATTGAACCAAGAGAGTGAATTATTGATCGCAATGATACAAATAAAGGCTAAAGCAGGCTAGAAGTAATCAATTCAGATAAACACGAATCAAAGAATAAAGATCATATTTGATGAAAGAACGATGGAGAATAAGCGTTAGAGGTAGTAAAATCGCCAAGCCCTACGAGAACGAGAAGAGTTAGGGTTTCTTGTCCTAAAGGCTAATTTTAAGGTTGTCTGTGCCCCCCCCTTCATATTCAGATTTTTACAAACATTATATATTTGTTAAAGGATTCCAGATTTATACAAAAACTATCAACTTCTGGCAGGCATAAACTGTGTACTAGCAGTATTAGCTATGTAACTAGCAGTGTAAACACCGCTGCATATTTTTGTTAGCAGTTGTTTGTATATATGGCAAGTTTTGCATGTTATGTGGTTACTAGCCTTTATATAGGTGCAGAGTTGAAAAAAAGCAGTGGTTTCTGTATGAAAGATTCTCAATTTCAGGCACAATTTGTTGAAAAACAGTGTTTGAAAACTAGTCAATATGCAGTCATGACAATAGGACCTGAACCAATTAAGTGAATATCAAATTACATAAGTTATAGAATGTGTGAAAGCGCACTAAATTTAAAATCGAATTGTGACTTACGGCTAAGTAATGTGTGACAAAATATGACTATGATTTAGTCACAAAAAAACTCAATGTGACTATTTTGAATGTATTGGTCACATAAAATACCCTTATAATGTGACCATAAACATCATTTAGATACACATTTGTGATATGGTGTGACTATTGTAAAGCCTATAGTCACATGATCGTGCTTCAATTAAGTGTTACACATTAGGATTTGGCAAGCAAACACACACTAAACTTTAGACACACTTATTAACTTACGTGACCATATGTATCGAATTTTCGTTACACTTAATCATGTTTCTATGGTTTAGTGTGACCATATATGACATTTGGTCACACTCGTCAATTGTGTGACATATATTTGTCACTTTTAAATGCATATCGTGCCTAACGCTTCAAACTTACTTTTCAGTTGTCACACATTTCAAATTCATATGTGGCTAAGTATTTAGAAAAGAATAGCCGTCACGTTTAAATAATGTGTGACAAGCTTGACTATATAATTTAGCCACATACACAATTACCTCATGTGACCATATATCTATTTTGGACACACTTTTAAATTGTGTGACATATATTTGTCACATATGTATATCTATAGTGTGACTAATGTTTCGAGCTCATTTGTATCGGTCACACGTCTCAAATTTAAAGTGACTAAATAATCCAAATTTTTTTTTCTAGTTGCCTCTAGTCACATAAATATTCAAATGTGTGACAATAGAATTCCGAAATGGTCACACAAGTCGGATCAAGTGTGGCTGTTCATTTTATTCTGGTACATTTAGTCACGTATAAATGTCACAGTGTGACATTTCAAAATCGACCATGCGTGACCAATAGAACTTTTTGTACTAGTGTTGAACTAGAAAATCGCTACCAAAATCACTTATTGGCAGAAACAGTCCTTGTATTAGTTACATGCTACATGAAACTTAAAAACTAATGCAAACCTAGCCCTTCACCTTACAAAACAGCCACACAGCATCACGTAACACTTAAAAAAATAAAATAAATAAATAAATAAATAAATAAAAACGAACCCAAGCTACCACAAGATAACTCAAATCACAGGGCAAAACATTTAAACATTTAGTACCACACAGAATGACAGTATATAACTAAATAACAATCACTTCTCCCTTTCAATCAATGATCAGATACAAAATCTGAGATCATTGATTGGAAAGAAGAAGAAAAGAAATGTCACTCATGATATCAGATTGACCCCGGATGTAATGTAATCCGGGTAGAGCAGATTTACCATATGAAGTAATGGTAAAAAAAGACACAAATTATTGTACTTTAAGTGAAACTACTTTATTCAATGGTAAGAGAGAATTAATAAAAAATAGGCTACATATATACTAAGCCAAGATTGCAATATGCCCAAGGATACGAGAAGAATAAATACTGGTGAAACCCGAGTCCTGATAATCAGTAATCAGGAGTCCTGGACAATCCACATCAGGAAGAAATCTGATCTCCTAAGTTAGGAGATATCTGGGCTTTTGGTCGCCATATTTGGGCTCTCTTAGTGACATGTCCAGTGGAAGAATTAGCACATTGCAGATGGTGACCCTCACATTTGTTGTTCTTAAGGATTTTCTTGTCGTTTGATACGGATTTACAAACACATGACCACTTGAGACCATTCATCATGAACATTCTCCTCGTAGGTACCCACCTCAGGAAGGATCTACTCATATAAGGTTTCTTATGTTCTATGTTATTTTTAGGGTGAGAAGGTTTGTATCCAATTCTCCTTTGACTATGTTTAACCGGCACTGTACTGTTGTATTTGTTTCTGACCTTAGTAGATTTGGGGTAACCATTAGGTGTGAAGTCATTTCGACCATCTTGTACATGAGCATGAGACTTAAGATGAGTTGTGACACACTTTTCACAGGGTTTATAATGTGAAGAGTCGGGTTTGATCAAAACTTGTTTCTCATCAACTTGGGAGGCACACGGAGTTTTTGGTGCCTTTGGTCATATTTAAAAGCATTCGGTTGTCTAACCGCTGGTTGGTTTCTCTTTAAGTGAAGCACAGGTTTTCCCAAGATTGATGGTTTAGAAGACTTAAGGGTTGCATAGTTTCCAGAGGTTTTTCTCAGCTTGTTTTTTAAAGCAGTGACAGTGAATCCCAATCTTTGAAATTGATCTTTGAATTCATCATTTTTGGGAATCAAAAAAGTTGTTTCTTCAATTGTCATAGTTTTGATTTCTTTGATTGACTCATCCAGATTTTTGTAATTCATTTTCAAAGACTCATTTTCCATCAGTAATTCAGCCACTTTTAGTTTCAATTCAGAGTTTCTAGCAGTTATGGTGTTGTTCTCATGTTCAGCTTTTAGTTCAATAATATGGTTTTTTAGGTTGTTGATTGTCAAGTTTTTGACGTCTAACTGGGCTTTCAAATCATTAATCATAAAATATTTGTTAGGATCTAAGTTTATCACTGTTTATCAAGTCTCGGTTATTTCAGATTTTCAGTACATGTAATAGGTTGCTAGCTTACTTAAGTTATTTATGTAAACGTGTAGAGTCCTATTACACATCCAATGGGCCTTAAAGCCCACGAATGAGAAGATAGGAAGGAGAGAAGTGTTGCCCTACTCCTCACCTATAAATAGAACTCTATGTAAACATTACAACTTGTTGGTTATTTCAATATTTAAAGAAACTCTTGCACTTTTATTCTTCTCATTTGTTATAATCAACCAAACTCTATTTCTCATCTTATTTCTTATCAAATCTATACTTGTGTTTACAATATGGTGACCTAACAAGTGGTATCAATCGCTAGAAGAAGGTGTAACTTTTGTTTTTTTGTCATCAACGAACCAAAAACATTGTTTTTCACTCGTTATTTTGCAAACTTTTGCTACTTTCTTGTTTGTTTCGTGTTTATATCACATCTTTGTCATCAAAACTTGTGCTACAAACTCAAAAAACCAACAAAGTCTCAAAATTTTTCAAAAATTCTAGATTCGTACAAATTTGTACCTTTTTTTCAAGAAATTTCAAATTTTTGAAAAGGGGTTCAAGTTTGCAACTTTCTTTAAGATTTCATCATTTTAAGGTTAGTTGTACAAGAATCTTGGATTAAAAACGTGTTTTTGGATTGCTTTTTAACTAGAACAAAATCTGCTCTAGTTGTACTATTTTTCGAAAAAATTTAGCCCCATTCTTTTGAGAACTTTGTTTATTGCTCCAAAGGTGTTCCGTTGCTTACTCAGTGCTTTTCTCTCTTGTATAAGAAAGAAAACACTTCGACTCGTTGGATATTGTCGAGCTTGTATAATCTCGATAATTTTGGATAATTTTTTCGAAAAATTTGAAACTTTCGAGAAATTCACAAACTTTTCGAAATCATTTTCTGTTTTCGAAATCTTTGGTATTTTTCGAAATCTTCTCATAATCTTTTGAGAACTTTGTTAATTTCACTAATCTTAAAGATTTCAAAATTTTTTATAAATTTCTCGATAATTTTGCATTTTATCGAGANGTTCAAGTTTGCAACTTTCTTTAAGATTTCATCATTTTAAGGTTAGTTGTACAAGAATCTTGGATTAAAAACGTGTTTTTGGATTGCTTTTTAACTAGAACAAAATCTGCTCTAGTTGTACTATTTTTCGAAAAAATTTAGCCCCATTCTTTTGAGAACTTTGTTTATTGCTCCAAAGGTGTTCCGTTGCTTACTCAGTGCTTTTCTCTCTTGTATAAGAAAGAAAACACTTCGACTCGTTGGATATTGTCGAGCTTGTATAATCTCGATAATTTTGGATAATTTTTTCGAAAAATTTGAAACTTTCGAGAAATTCACAAACTTTTCGAAATCATTTTCTGTTTTCGAAATCTTTGGTATTTTTCGAAATCTTCTCATAATCTTTTGAGAACTTTGTTAATTTCACTAATCTTAAAGATTTCAAAATTTTTTATAAATTTCTCGATAATTTTGCATTTTATCGAGAACTTTGTGAAACTTTCGAGAACTTGGATTTAATTTCGAGGACACACAGAATTTTCGAGATCTTTGGACTTAGACTGACTTTCGAGATATTCAACCTACAAAGTTTCGAGAACATACTTGGGAAAGTTTTTCAAGAATTGGCATAACACTTATACCTTCTACAAGATCCATTTACACACAAGTCATTCATCATGTCTCAACCACCGTACTACAATCTTCATCAACAACAACAATATCATCAAACACAACAGTTTCGTCAAAAACAGCAGCCGTATCATCAACAACAAAAGCCACAATCATATCCATATCATCAACAACATGTCATGATGCATCAATATCAACAGATACCTCCACATCAACCTTTTCCTATGCAACAAATCACTCAACCGTCAAAACAAACTCATTGGTTTGACCAAATGTGTGAAGTCATCACTACTCAACAATCTAGGCATGAAGCTGGGTCACTTGACACACCACCAATGCTCACACCGGGAAATTATGTACAGTGGTCAAGTGGATTCCTATGATTTCTTGAACTCAAGAAACTACATGGCAAATATATGAGGAGAGTAATCAATGAAGGTCCATTTGTCTTACAGTCTGACTTTGTCCCCGGTGATCTGACTGCTGATCCACCAAGACCTGATGCTAGAGTACCTCTTACTGATGCTCAACTAAGTGCTGAACAACTTGTTCACAAAGAGGCAGACAAATATGCTATGATCTACATACTTCAAGGAATACCAAATCCGATATTTCGAAGTGTTGATGCTCATAAAACAGCTAAGGCTATGTGGGAACATGTTCATCTCTTAATGGAAGGAACTCAACTGAATCAGGAAGACATGGAATCTAAACTTTATATGGAATACACAAACTTCATGATTGAGCCAATGGAATCACTTGAGTCATATTATCACCGCTTCACAAACATCATTAATGACCTCGATCGACATAACATAATCATACCTAAGATTGGAATCAACACGAAGTTTTTAGGATGTCTAGGCCCAAATTGGCATAAGTATGTGACATTTGTTCGACAAACAAAGAATCTGTGTAAAACTAGAAGGGGGGTTGAATAGTTTACCTCTTTTTAGCGTTGATTATCTTTTAAAATCTTATTGAAACTTTCGTGTAAACAAAGATTTAGATTTGAAGAGATATCAAACACAATATAAATATATGCAAAGATAAAGTAAGAACAATCAAACCACAACACGATAGTTTATCGTGGTTCGGCTACAAGGACCTCTTTTGTCCTTGCCCTACATCCACGCCCCGAGTATCCAACTCGAGAGTTTCAAGCACTATCAACAAGCTCCTTTATCCGGCGGAGAAAACCTTACACGTCGCTTATACACGTTTTCCGACACTAAGCTAAATGTCGAATTCTTTACCAAGGGTACAACCACTCCCGATAGTTCTTTCACAAGGGTACAACAACTCCCTTTACACTTTGTATTTTAAGGCACAAATACTAACCGATCACAACTATAACACACAATGAATATGAAGTATAGACTTCAAGAAATCTACACTATGCTTTAGTTATCAAGACTTGCAACTTCTTGTTGGAAGCTTGAAACTAGAAATGAGTTAGTGAACTTCTTTGCTACAATAAGAAACTTCACAACAATGAAATGGTTAAGGGTTAGATGAATGATAATCTGAATGTGTGTGAAAAAATGATGAGAATTGATAAAAAATAAATGCTAGCAAATGGTTTGGTATTTATAGGCAAAAGTTACTTTGGCCTGGCGGAACCCGCGGAACCCTCACAAGGGTTCCGCCCGTGTATCTCCAAGGTTCCGCCAGATCTGACAGAGTAAACTTTTGCCATAAGTTCCAAACCAACCTAAGTCACATCAACTTATTACATGTCATAAACATGGCTTGTAGAATAAGGCTTATGGATAGTCAAACACACAACTTACCATAAATATGAAGTGACTTGTGAATGCCATAAAACATGATGTGATGTTACTTATTTATGGCATGTAAAAACAAGAAAACTTAATGTGCAAACCAAGCAAGGTCACATGAAGTTAATGCTAGCCAAACACAACTTTGTGTAAGAAAAACTTATGGTTAGTCAATCACACAATGTTTCCTTAATTGCAAAATGACAACTTACCATAAATGGGATGTGACATTTCTAGTTAAATAAATATGAAAATGTTGTGTTCTATATGAAAATGTGAAATGTAAAATGTAGCAAAAGTATGATTATGCAAGACTTTAAACTAGAATTATTTTTTACCAAAAACTAAAGTTTAGACTTTGTCGTTAACAAAACTTAGCAAAGATCGTAAAATATAAATAACGTTTTTAGGCGATATTTGTATTAACAGAATCTTCATGAGACACCATATGGTTTGTTGTTTGACTATCTGAAACACCATCAACATGAAGTGGACAAAGATAGCGCTTTCAGAGGAAATCAGTCAACGCCTCCACCTTCAAACTCTTTAGCGCTCGTTGCTCAATCAAATGTTCCTCCTCCACCACTACAACAAAATATTTATCATCCTGAACAGGCTTATCCCCGCTACACATCTCAAACTCCTCAGTACTCATCTTATGCTTCCTCAGTGCAACCTCCTGCAAGTCAATTTGCCTCGTATGATCACAATGATACCTTGTACACACAAAACAACAGTAATGATGATGCTGATGATGACGACTTCAACAGTCTTAACCAAGGAATTTCACTCATTGCTAGAGCTTTTAGCAAATTCTCAAACAAGTCCAACAATCGTCTTCGCACATCTTCCAACACAAGGAATCAAGCTGTCATTAACGATGGTCGTGTTGAAGTTCATAATCGTAACAGTGGAAGATTTGGATCAGGTAGCTATATGGGTAACTCTAATTCTGGACAACGGTTTACGAACAATGGAGGATTTAGGAACAATGGTGGTGTCCCTCTAGAAAAAGGCTGAAATTGTGGAAACTGGGAAACACTAAATTTGGGAATACAATCATTAGATGCTACAACTGCAATGGGGTAGGTCACTTGGCAACTGCATGTCCTTCACCACGAACTCAAGGAAGCAAGTATCACAAGCCGACATTACTTCTAGCTCTCAAAGATGAAGCCCGTAGCAACAACAATGCTAACGACAACAACTTCATGGCCAATGCACACTCAGATGATGACATGGAAGAGCTGGAAGCTGCTGTAATGCTTATGGCCAACATGCATGAACTCCACATGAGTGACTCGGGCCCAGCGTATGACACTGATGGTCTGTCTCAGGTAACTGATCTTAACTCATGCCTGATACATGAAATTGCTTCCCCATCTGCATCGGCATATAGCAAGGACCACAGAGTTCAAAATGATTCATTGTTATCTACACAAACGAATAATCAAATGAACACAAAAGTTATATTTGATGATTATGATCAAATTAACCCGGTTGTTACATTTTGATGATTCGGATACTGATTCTGTGCATGATAACAAGGCTCACGTTGAACACTCTGATCCTTTGCCTGGTCCAAATTCAGAACTTAAGACCCTTCTCATGACTAGTCAATCTCAGAACATTAAATGTCAAGAACTTAATGCTAGACTGAAAGAGAAAAATGCATTATTAACCAGGGATCTTGAGTGCTACAAATATCGACTGAACAATGCTGAAAAACTTGCTAATCGTGAAAAAAGTTTTGAAGTTTCTTTTCAAAAATCTTATCAAAACGGAAAAGAATTAGAACATCAAATTGCTAAAATAATGGAATCCAAAAACCACTTAACTTCTGAATTGGAAAAACAAGCGTTTGAACACAAACAACAAATTGCTCAACTTGATGCAGTCCTTTTAAAAACAAAAAATGAGTTGTCAAATTGTCAAGCTGAGTTCAAAGAACATAAACGCAAATCAAGAGACAGAATTAAGTCGTACATTGATGAGATTGTTGAATTGGAACACAGACTTAAAGAATTTCAAAATGTTGTATATAAAACTGGCAATTCTGTCACAACGATTCAAAAGTTTTCAGTAAAACGAACAAATAATGGCCATGGTTTTGCTATTGGAAGCGAATCACCAAGTTTTTTACGAGTAGCACTCAAAGAGATTCCAAAGTTATATAGTGCAGATCATTTTTTTAACGATACGGTTGTTCGTACTATTGTATATGATTGTGAGGAAGAACTTGAAATTGAAGAAGAGAGTCGATCAAAAACGGAAAACGTTACATATAATATACCTTTTGATTACTCTAAAATGCCTCCCATAAATGAGATTTTTGCCACTCAAAAAGAGAAATCTGAACAACCATGGTATATTATTCCACCTCAAGATGTTACTTCTCCCGTAGCTCCTGTTAAACCAGTGGTGCAAATTAACGGTCCTTTACCAAAATATGAAAAACTTCAACCTCTTCCCACTCGTTGTCGCGTACTTAGGTACTTTGACACGTTCAAGGAAGATATTGAACTTTTAGATAAAGCAATAGAATGCAACTCTCAAATAACAGTTTTTACTATTACTACTCCTCATGAGAGAGAAAAACGAGAAGTGTTTCAAAAACAATTTTTACCTCTTGTTCAACACTTGCGTCTATGTGCTAACCGTTGGGTACAAGAAATACAAAAAGAAGTATCTTCTATGATGGATATTTTTCAAGCAACTGAACAAGCAATTTCAAAGCAAAAACATCGAAATCAATTTTTACAAAAAGAATCTGATCGACTCTTGGTACATGTTCTTAGTGCTGATATAATATTTGTGGTCATGAATTCTCTTTATGAATCTGGTACTTCTATGCTTGTTGATGATCATTGTGACGATATTGAGTTGTTATCTGAACAAATTGAGACATTAAAAGATGAAAACGTTAATCTCCGAAAACACAATGATGATGTGCAAACCAAACTTTCTAATGAGATTTTCTAACTCAACAAAAAGTTTGAATAGTGTCAAAACCAAAGTCTTGATTTCGAACTGGAATTGCAAAGTCTAAACACTTCTACATCTTTTCAAAAAGAAAATGAGGAATTAAAAGTCAAGTTTCAAAATATGAAAAGGAAATTGCAGAATTGCAAGAAGTTACAGACCATTGGCAAAAGAGTCGAGATAACTATCTCTATTCAAACAGACAGCTCAATAGTGAAATTCAAGAGAAAAAGCACATTATTATTGAGTTGAAAGAGAAAATACGTGAACTTGAAAAAGGAAAATCTGTCAACACTAAAGTAGTTGCACCAGGAATGTACTCATTAGACATAACAACTGTAGCACAACACACTAAGAAGTCTAATTTGGATCCTTCCACGTCTACAGGAATAGTTGCCACTCCTAGCGTTAGCAGATCCAAGCGTAAACGTATGAAAAGGAAGAATAGGATTTTGCAACGTAGAAGAGAGACACAAGAAGCCTTTGAAGTAGAAGAACACCCTAGGACTTTGAATTAAACTCATCCTGCACTAGATTTAGATTCTGTTTTGGCAAATTGTAATCCTAATATTTGTATAACGAATGATTAACCTTTAAATGCTTTGAATGTTAATGCTTCATGTGTGTTTTGTCGTAATAGTATGTTATCTGGTGATCATTCTAAATGTGTTGCAAATTCTCTTTTATCTCATTTTAAGAAACGTACATCAGGCAGAAAATCTAGGCCCACTAATGCTTCAAAATCTGTGCTAGGACTTATGCCTTGTATAGTTTCTAAGAATGATGTAGTCAACCCAGTAGTTGTGAAAAATACCTCTAGGAACATGCCATCCCTTACTAAATTTGATAAAAATAAGGCTAAATCTAGTTGGAATTGGCAACGTTAGTTACAAAGAACACATAACTTAATATGGATTCCTAAAATTCTTAATATGTGTACTTCTAACCCAACGGAACCCACAACTTCTTCGGGTTCCACCCTTACCATCGTCGTCTCCTTTGTGTGATGCATGTGGTGCAAATTGTTCTTTGCATTGTTGATAGCGGATGCTCCCGACACATGACAGGCAATCTCAAACTGTTAAGAAACTTTGTCTCAAAGTTCATTGGTACTGTTAGATTCGGGAATGATCATTTCGCTGCAATTATGGGGTATGGGGACTATATCAGTGGGAATATCGAAATTCGTCGTGTGTATTATGTCGAAGGCCTCGGTCACAATCTATTCTCAGTTGCTCAATTTTTTGATGTTGATCTGGAAGTCGCATTCAGGGAGAAAACTTGTTTTGTTCGTGATTTACAAGGAAATGATCTTATGTCAGGCACAAGTGGAAACAGTCTTTATACAATTTCAATGTCCGACATAACCGCTTCCTCTCCCATATGTCTACTTTCAAAGGCAGAATCGACAAAATCCTGGTTATGGCACCAACGCATGTCTCATCTCAACTTCAAAACTATGACTGATCTTGCTCGCCATAAACTAGTTGACGGTCTTCCAAGGTTCAGATATGCAAAAGATCACTTATGTCCCGCTTGTGAACAAGGAAAGAGCAAACGTGGACATCTCAGCTCCAAACCAGCACCTAGTACTGATCATGTTCTTCAACTTCTTCATATGGATTTATGTGGCCCAATGCGAGTACAAACGATTAATGGGAAACGATATATTCTTGTGATTTTTGATGACTTCTCCAAATGGACTTGGGTCTACTTTCTTCAAAGCAAAGATCAAGCTCTATCAATGATTATCACCTTTCTCACGAAAATTCATGTTCAACTCCGCAACACAGTCAGAATCGTTAGAACGGATAATGGAACTGAATTCAAGAATCAAACTCTTCGTGACTATTTTAAGAAAGTGGGAATTGAACATCAAACCTCGATTGCACGGACTCCTGAACAGAATGGAGTGGTCGAAAGACGCAACAGAACATTAGTGGAAGCCGCACAAACGACGCTCATTAATGCTCAATTACCAGATTATCTTTGGGCAGAAGCCGTCTCAACCGCATGTTACACCCAAAATCATTGTATGATCAATAAACGTCATAAAGTCACACCGTATGAAATTGTCCACAAACGAAAGCCTAACATACAACACTTTCATGTGTTTGGTTCTTTATGCTATCCGAATAATGATCGTGATGATCTTGGAAAGCTTAAAGCAAAGGCTGACGTCGGTATCTTCATCGGATATTGTGAAAACTCCAAAGGTTTTCGAATCTACAACCGTCATACTAGAGAGATTCAGGAGACCATTCATGCTAATTTCGATGAGCTCACAGAAATGGCTTCTGAGCAAAACAACTTAGGACCCGCAACCAACCGTCTAAACTTTCCAGATTCTTCAGCTGAACCATTGTCACTAACTCGTCAAGAATTGGAAACGTTGTTTTCTCCATTGTTCGATGATTCGTTTGAGACACGTGTATCAGATGTATCCACTAGTTCCGCTGCTCAACCTGATTACATTCAAGTACCTGATACAACGGTTACTACAACAACAATAGTAACACCCGATGCACCCCCAACTGAATCACCAACAACAGACGAACAAAACGCTTCCAATATCGACAACCCAACTGAAGATCTGAATCAACAAGTACCCGAATCTACAAATTATAATCCAAATGCGTTCTTCAATCCGTTTGCACCGACTCCGAACCTTTCAGATATTGCTGAGTCGTCAACACGCAACTTGGAACCAACTAATAGGCAGCAGTTTCATAACCCTCACCCTTCAACACATCATTGGACTCGTGATCATCCAATCGTCAACATTATTGGTCATACAACAGCTCCAGTTATGACTAGACAGAAACTTTACTCCGATGCAGAACATTGTGTTTATGCTCTAACCGTTTGTATTAATCAATCAAATCTTAATCAAACCGTTCACATAATCAGATAAACAATCATTGAGTTTAGTTAAAAGAGCATGTATTCTCCCCCAAAAATATTTATGAAAACTTGTTTAAAAGAAAGGGGGCTATGAACTCACCTTAGCCACAGCAATGTAAAGATCACGACCAACACAACTTGGCATCTAGAGCTAATCACAACGATATCCAAAAGATCAGTACGAACACGAGGGTACATCCTAATACGCATACGATTATCTCAAAATATAGCTCGTACCATAATAAAGTCTATAAAAGACGATGTGTCATAGTTTTCGTGGATCACTCAAATCATTACTTGTAAAAAGTTTAGTATCAATGTTTTCGTAAGAAAGCTTTATGTTTCGTGTGGTGTGGTAAGAACACATAGACTCAAGATGCAACTCATGCCAAATGAACAAGACATCGACATGCAACTCACGCCAAAGAGGAATAAACATCGAGATGATCATGAAATATTAACAAACTCAAGTTAATTAAAGAAAATCTAGACAATGACGACAATTAACTATTTAATATAAAATAGGTCAATCGGTTAGTTTCGGTATTTACCCCATAATCCCAAATAGTTTAGAATAGTTTCAATAAGTTTTATAAAGAAGTCACAAGTTAATAATTCTAATATGAAAGATTTTTAAGGATTAAATAAAACTATTTATTTTGAATTCTTTGTCGGGTTTTATAAAAATAATCTTAAAAAGACTTAGAAATAAAGTGTAAGTTTAGAAATAAGAATGTAAGTTTAGAAAATTTTATAAATTTTGGCATGACGCATCCATTAATAAAACATTTCCAAGTCGATGTGACTTAATTAATTAAATTTTCTCAACAATATTTCCCGACAAATTAATAGAAAACTAGTAAAGAGTATTCATTGTTTATTAGACATTATTACTTATTGTATAATCGTCGCGAATCAAATATATTAAATTCGTCACGAGTCTAATATATTGTATTCGTTTCAAGTCCAATAAGTCCATATCGTCCAACGTCCAATGTCCAAATCAAATAAACATCCAATAGTTTCAATCCATTAAATATCCGCATTGTTCAATATTCGTCAAGTCGCAATCTAATATTTTTAATCCAGTTTCCATTCAACATTTATAATCTGTTAAGTATCTATTTAATCCCATATAAATGGTAAATCCTCAAGTATTATCCGAAAAGTACCAAGGCAACCATATACCAATAAAACTAGTTAGTGAACTATATTTTCACACAACTATTAGTAACTAATCACTCATTTATACCAACACTCTCTTTATATTGTAAAGAGCACACCCCTTTTTACCATTTTTAGACCAACTAATAATAACCAAAATGTGAGTTGACGACTAGACTCAAACCTGACCAAGACCACGGCACGAAAGAGCAAAAGATGCTTATACAAAATAAGCAAACGAGCACAAGAATAAGCTCAAACAAACGCACCACTCATGAGTTGATTCCAATCCGAGACTAAGTAAAAATATCAACACTCCAACACATCTTAACCATAACAAAATAAACCCCAATCAAATCGAGACACAAGAAGTAAAAAGAAGAAATCAACACTAACTCGAGACCAAAATGAGTCTCGGCCTGACTCGAACATATAACGATTCAACCAAACACCTCTTTACTCAGTTTTCATCCACACGAAACCATTTCTAAATCATTTTTGTATATTAGTTTTAACCCATTTAGTTCCCACCAATCTCAGTAACTCGTTTTACTGGTTTAGATCCACGAAAACATATATGAAAAATTAATAAATCGGTTAACCAAATACCACAGGGACAACGAGAACGAGGAGAAAATGAATTGACAGTGGTGGCATCCTTTCGAGTACAACTCGAACCACCAAGCAAATGCACGAACAAACAAGCCCTTGGATCTTCTTCTTCATGATCGGTGACTGACGATGGTTGTGGTGACCTTCGGACCAGAATAAAACCGAACAAAACCTTCAACAACGCTTATTACTTTCGACCTATCTACTCAAAACAACCACAAGACAACGAGTAAAGGTAGCGGTGAACAGTGGCGGCCGAGTAGATGGGAGATAATGGCGCGTGGTGTATACCAAAATGAAGGAAATGATATGAGGATTGTAGGGATGGTGGCGGTGAGTATCCACGCGAGGTGGTGTCGGAGTTTTGGCCGGATTTTGTCCCAGGAGAATGAGAGAGAGGGATGGTTGGTGTCGGCTGAGAAAGAAGAGGAAGAGGGTATTAACCCTAAAATATTATAAAGTGTATATATATAGGGGTAGGTTAGGGTTAGTAAATCACAAGGGTCATTCTGTAATTATAGTAAAGTTATGGGTTGGCGGTGCCGAGTTAAGTGAAGGGACCATAACTGTAATTTGTTATATCTTTCATGAAATGAAGTTCGGGGCTCTTTTAAGCGAGTAAACAAAAGATTTATGATACGAGCATAGCACCAATGCGCTCAGAATAACATTTCCAATAAAAATGAATATAAATATTCCTAGTTTCTCACAAACAATACCAAACTCAAAATAAAGGATCGTTTCTCCAAAAAGAACTTGTAGGGAAATATGCGGGTTGTCACAGCCTCACCTCCTTAAAAAGAATCGGGTCCTCACGATTCATTCCAAGTCACCTGACAAGGTCTGAAAGAATGAACATATACGCACGAGGATTAATCTTCACGTCTCCTACGTGAGTTTAGGATCTTTTAGCAAGTTTCGACGAGCTTTGTCGATAGCGATGCGACTTTATGAAAGTCATCTAATTCCAAAGTTCAAGATTCCAATAGGTCAACAAGGTTTGAACGTTATAAGATCAGAATTTCTCCAATAGGAATAACAACTGCCTAATTGGCAAGTCGCTTCTTCGAATTTCGTATGTGAAAGATCGGGGATGCAATTGAGTCCCGACGGTAGCTCAAATCTTTGAACTACCAATCTGACTCTAGCAAGAATCTAAAAGGATCGATTACGACAAGAATTCATGATTTCGATAAGTCTCTCAACAAGGTTTCAATAGGTTTACATCTTCAGGGTTTCTAACAATTCACGAGCAGCTTACCTCTCTATTTCGACTTCGGACGATCTCCTTGGTAGTTTCGCGAACAGGCTCATGGTTAGGAAGTTGGGTATCTCCATCTTTATCCAACTAGTCAGCGATCGACACTTGCGACCATAGAGGGTTTTTAGTGGCGTTTAAATTCTGAAATAGTAGGTAAGAGAGAAATTGACCAACAGGAGGTGTCTATCCCAACTATTGCCAATTTCGATTAAGTAGATTCGAACTATGTTCTCCAATGTTTGAATGGTTGATAAAATGTGAGTGTGAGACGATTGTCTCAATCTGAAAGAATAGAAATCAGCACTACATGATGCACAGCTATCTTCTTCACGTNAAATAGTAGGTAAGAGAGAAATTGACCAACAGGAGGTGTCTATCCCAACTATTGCCAATTTCGATTAAGTAGATTCGAACTATGTTCTCCAATGTTTGAATGGTTGATAAAATGTGAGTGTGAGACGATTGTCTCAATCTGAAAGAATAGAAATCAGCACTACATGATGCACAGCTATCTTCTTCACGTATAGATGAGTGAGGTTGTCCATACTTTTCATTTCGCTGGCTAGCAGGAGGTGAACAGGTTAAGTAGGATTTATCAAAAATATGCAAGTAGAGGTCGGGATTCGTTCCCTAGGTCTAGTTCATGATATGGTAGCAGAATAGCAATCGACAAAAGGATTTGTGAAACAACTTTTAGGATTATAGGAAAACAACTCATTGTTTAAAAAAAATTGTAGGAATGTCAAAATCTTGATTTTCAGTTTGATTTCACAACATTGTAGTAAGGGAGCAAAACGTTTTACGAAATCATCTTATTAAGCTATTTGTAAAATAACTTACAGGGTATCTAGAAAGCATTTCACCATTTATAAAATGGTAGTTAGATCAAAATTTTGATATTCAGGATAGTAGCAAGGTTGCATATGGACCCATAGTATGGCAACAAATATTTTATAAAATCGTTTTGTGAAACAATTTCATAAAATAGTTTGTGAGATAACAGGGAAAACAATTCTCCTTTATCAAGTAGTGGTCAAATCAAAATTTTGATTTTTGGGAAGTAGAAGTAAAACATCTTGTAAGATGGCAACATTTTGTAAATTAATTTCAAGGCAGTTTCACTATCCAATAAGAGAGGAACAAAAATAAGTGGTATTTCCGAGGGACGAGGAAAAGAACAGGTGGTCGTCCCAAAGATCGTGATTTAGGTTACCTCTCAAAATCTTAAGAATTATGTTAAACACGAAATCTTTGCTGATTGAGGGATTTAACAAGTTCGGAGTACAACTCTGTAATAGAAGATTGATTGCTACTAGCAATCGGTTGGAGTCGATTGACTCAACACGATATATAGGTTGGAGGTGGAAAGTACAACCTCGCTTGAACATCGTCACCAAAACAACATTGATTGAATAGCATCGATTAAGGAAGTGAATATCATCGATTAAGAAAATAAACATCATTGGTTAAGAAAACACATCAATAGTGCACAAGGCTTGAGGTAGAGGAGGCTGTGACTAGATCGCCAAATGAAATGAAGCTAAATGATAATTTCAAGTTTGGAACAAGGTCCAAAATCATAAGAAAATAGTCAAAATCCAATCCAAAATAGTGGAGACCAAATTCATAAATGTCCGAGAGTCAAATCAAAACATAGTCGAAAATCAAATCAAAACGAAGCCCAAATTTTAAAACCAACGTATCCAAAATCAAATCCAACGTAGCCGGAATCCAATTCAAACGTAGCCAAAGTCAAATTCACAACGGTCAAAACCAAATCCCAAAATAGCCAAAAGTCAACTCAAGACGTAACCGAAAATCGAATCGAAACGAAGCCGGAAATCAAATCCTAACGTAACCAAAATCAAATCCTAACATAACCAAAATCGAATCCAAACGATAGTTTAAACCAAATCCAATAATTCCAAGAAAATCGATGAGGCTTATGACGATAAGCAGCTCAGATTCAAATGATGTTAATTGGGTCTAACCCGACCCAATGCGAACTACGCCCGATGGCGACAAACAGGAATTCCACATAAACGAGGACGTTTAGTGGTGTCAGCAGCATTACGATTCATGCTGTGTTGCGATGCCAGTGTGTCGTGTGCAAGTGCAGGCTTAGGTGTTATGTTCAGTGCTTGTGTGTGCATGCAAAACTTATCATTCCTAAAGGCAAACTCTAACCCGAACATAATGCTGTTATAACTACCCTCAGTATCGCAAAATTCACCTCTGAGCCGGACATAGTTGATCAGGCCATGTCCAACTGTCCCTGGTTGAATGTAGGTGATCAGGCTACATTCACCCGAGGTTCAATGAATTTTGAAACACTCAGCCTAGTTACGCTAGTAATATGTCCTTTATATCCCAAAATCATTCCCAATACTACGACTAGTATGCAAAATCAACATTAGTAATGAGATTACGCAAGGAAATAGCGTAACTCAGTGATAGATGCGGTACTTGCATAAGCATATGGAAATGCTCATGGTGAATAGCTAGAATAGGCGGATATGAAGTATCCAAAAGTAAGGCACACACTAAAATAATTATATCCTCAAACTCATCAATTATATCATAAACAATTCATCACAAAAATCATCAAATATCTCATCAACTTATCATCAATCATATCATTCAATATCTTATCCAATGTATTCTCAGTTATCTAATCAACTACATCCTCAAACTAAATCTTATGCGAGGCATCGGCTTGGCAGGCAGGCACGTAGTGGTCATAGGGTCTAGTTTTCACAAAAGTGGTTATAGTTTGGGTTTTAAAATGTCCAATTCTCTATAACCTGGCTCTGATACCAATCTGTAACACCCCCAAAATTCAGGTCTAGCAGAAGCATACATGCAATGGGGTGCTACGTAATTGGTATCACAACACAAGGAACAAAGAATGGTTTTTATTTCATTTATTTGGAATAAAAACTGTTATGTAAAGCATAAAGTTTACATGATATAAAATAGTGCGGAAATAGGCCCATAAAATAATTAAAGCGGTCCCAAATATTCATCAGAGTAGCCTATGACCATGCCCCTTGCCAAGCACCTTCAAATAGTGAGCTATCGCCTTAAACCTGAGAATACATGCTAAAGGTCAGCTTACGCTGGTGAGTCCATAGAGTTTAAGTTATAAAAATATTTGTGGACCTGAAGAGTTTAGTGCTATATCTGACTAGAGGCAGGTATAAACATCACAATCTTAATCTCAAACTCAATCTCAAACACAATCTCAACCAATAATTTATCATCTTAGGAAAGATGAAGGGTCATAGTGAGCAGGCCTCTCAACGTTCACTAGCAAGGTCACAGCAAGGAACCACCCGTTACTGCCCCGGATCTAGGCCGCAGCAGTCTATTCCAAACTAGGGTCAAAGCGCCCTAGCTCTAGGTCACCTCTACTTCCGTCTAACCTTATCTAGCCAACACATGTAGCAAAACCAAGTGGTAGCAGGTCCAAGAAAAATGGTTTGAGCTAGGAAGCCCTCATATATAAACCAGGTAAACACATAACGCATTCGAATATCCAAATCAAGTATATCGGTAAATCAATCAATCAATCAATCAATGAATTAAATCTTAATCAATCAAATCTTAATCAAACCATTCACGCAATCAAATAAACAATCATTGAGTTTAGTTAAAACAGCATGTATTCTCCCCCAAAAATATTTATGAAAACTTGTTTAAAAGAAAGGGGGCTATGAACTCACCTTAGCCACAGCAATGCAAAGATCACGACCAACACAACTTGGCATCTAGAGCTAATCACAACGATATCCAAAAGATGGGCACGACGGCACCAAGTAGTACGAACACGAGGGTATATCCTAATACGCATACGATTATCTCAAAATATAGCTCGTACCATAATAAAGTCTATAAAAGACGATGTGTCATAGTTTTCGTGGATCAATCAAATCATTACTTGTAAAAAGTTTAGTATCAATGTTTTCGTAAGAAAGCTTTATGTTTCGTGTGGTGTGGTAAGAAGACATAGACTCAAGATGCTACTCACGCCAAATGAACAAGACATCGACATGCAACTCACGCCAAAGAGGAATAAACATCGACATGATCATGAAATATTAACAAACTGAAGTTAATTAAAGAAAATCTAGACAATGACGACAATTAACTATTTAATATAAAATAGGTCAATCGGTTAGTTTCGGTATTTACCCCATAATCCAAAATAGTTTAGAATAGTTTCAATAAGTTTTATAAAGAAGTCACAAGTTAATAATTCTAATATGAAAAGTTTTTAAGGATTAAAAAAAACTATTCATTTTGAATTATTTGTCGGGTTTTATAAAAATAATCTTTAAAAGATTTAGAAATAAAGTGTAAGTTTAGAAATAAGAATGTAAGTTTAGAAAAGTTTATAAATTTCGGCATGACGCATCCATTTACAAAACATTTCCAAGTCGATGTGACTTAATTAAATAAATTTTCTCAACAATATTTCCCGACAAATTAATAGAAAACTAGTAAAGAGTATTCATTGTTTATTAGACATTATTACTTATTGTATAATCGTCGCGAATCAAATATATTAAATTCGTCACGAGTCTAATATATTGTATTCGTTTCAAGTCCAAAAAGTCCATATCGTCCAACGTCCAATGTCCAAATCAAATAAACATCCAATAGTTTCAATCCATTAAATATCCGCATCGTCCAATATTCGTCAAGTCGCAATCTAATATTTTTAATCCAGTTTCCATTCAACATTTATAATCTGTTAAGTATCTATTTAGTCCCATATAAATGGTAAATCCCCAAGTATTATCCGAAAAGTACCAAGGCAACCATATACCAATAAAACTAGTTAGTGAACTATATTTTGACACAACTATTAGTAAATAATCACTCATTTATACCAACACTCTCTTTATATTGTAAAGAGCACACCCCTTTTTACCATTTTTAGACCAACTAATAATAACCAAAATGTGAGTTGACGACTAGACTCAAACCTGACCAAGACCACGGTACGAAAGAGCAAAAGCTGCGTATACAAAATAAGCAAACGAGCACAAGAATAAGCTCAAAAAAACGCACCACTCATGAGTTGATTCCAATCCGAGACTAAGTAAAAATATCAACACTCCAACGCATCTTAACCATAACCAAATAAATCCCAATCAAATCGAGACACAAGAAGTAAATAAGAAATCAACACTAACTCGAGACCAAAATGAGTCTCGGCCTGACTCGAACATATAACGATTCAACCAAACACCTCTTTACTCAGTTTTCATCCACACGAAACCATTTCTAAATCATTTTTGTATATTAGTTTTAACCCATTTATTTCCCACCAATCTCAGTAACTCGATTTACTGTTTTAGATCCACGAAAACATATAACAAAAATTAATAAATCGGTTAACCAAAATAAATAAGAAGAGATGTGGTTTACCATACCACACGAACAACGAGAACGAGGAGAAAAGGAATTGACAGTGGTGGCATCCTTTCGAGTACAACTCGAACCACCAAGCAAATGCACGAACAAACAAGCCCTTGGATCTTTTCTTCATGATCGGTGACTGACGATGGTTGTGGTGACCTTCGGACCGGAATAAAACTGAACAAAACCTTCAACAACGCTTATAACTTTTGACCTATCCACTCAAAACAACCACAAGACAGCGAGTAGAGGTGGCGGTGAACAGTGGCGGCCGAGTAGATGGGAGATAATGGCGCGTGGTGTATATCAAAATGAAGGAAATGATATGAGGATTGTAGGGATGGTGGCGGTAAGTATCCACGCGAGGTGGTGTCGGAGTTTTGGCCGGATTTTGTCCCCGGAGAATGAGAGAGAGGGATGGTTGGTGTTGGCTGAGAAAGAAGAGGGAGAGGGTATTTACCCTTAAATATTATAAAGTGTATATATATAGGGGTTGGTTAGGTTTTAGTAAATCACAAGGGTCATTCTGTAATTATAGTAATGTTATGGGTCCGCGGTGCCAAGTTAAGTGAAGGGACCATAACTGTAATTTGTTATATCTTTCACGAAATGAAGTTCGAGGCTCTTTTAAGCGAGTAAACGAAAGATTTATGATACGAGCATAGCACCAATGCGCTCAGAATAACATCTCCTATAAAAATGAATATAAATATTCCTAGTTTCTCACAAACAATACCAAAATCAAAATAAATGATCGTTTCTCCAAACAGAACTTGTAGGGAAATTTGCGGGTTGTCACAGATAATCAGATCTATTGCTGGAAGAAGGAGTGGTTATGAGCATCCACGATTTGAGCACCTGCAAGTGTTTTGGGGAATGATGAGCATGAAACCAATTGACTTCGCCAGACCCATAATGAGCGACATGATCTATCACATTCAGACTGACCGTGACAGGACCGTGATTCCTTTCGTTAGGTTCACAAAGATGATTATCGAACACTTCTGTGAGAAAACCCCTGGTTATATCAAGAGGATGCATGACAGAACTGAACCGAAAGACATCTTCAACAAAGACTTCAGGATCTCTTTCGTCTAATCCATCAGGTTCGTTCCAAGGATGAAAGGAATGAGAATCCCAGACCACTTTCTCGATGAAGAAATCAGAAAGACTCAGAATTTCAAAATTTATGACAAAGCATTCCAAGCAAGGCAAGTTGGTCACACTGGTGAAGAGGAAGAACCAGCTTCTATTGTTCAAACCCGAAGCAGAAGAGGTGGCAAATCAGGAAGTAAAAGCAGTACCACAACTTCCCAACAATCTAAGGCTGCACCGAAACCACTCATCAAACCAAGAAGGAAAGCTGCACCAAAATAGATTCCTCAAGATGAACCGTCAGCTTCATCATTTGAAATAGAAACTGAATCTGAATTCGGCTTTGAGTCAGATGATGAGGAAGACTATGAGAGAAGATCAAAGGCTGAGGATGATAAAGAGGATGAAGAAGATGAGTTTCCAAGACTAGAACTCACAAAACAATTAAGCAAGGAAACTGCCCAACAGGAACAAAGAAAAGGTACAGGGATCACCATTAATGAACAAAGTGGTGCCATTCGTGATGAAGAAGAAGAAGATGAACCAGCTGCAGTACCACTGGTTGACAAAAAAAACTCAAAAGCATCGTTGTCGATACCAGAGCAGAAAAGAAGCAGGAAGAGAAAGAATACAAAGAAGCTGCACTTCTAAGTCTCCATCATCCACAACCTCATCAAACACCGTTTAATCTTCAAGGACATGAGGCTGGCTCTAGCAGCACTGTAGTCCCTCCTTCAACACAGACTGAAACTGAACAACGTGATCCAGAAGGGAACATCATCATGAAGGAAGCTACAGAGGAAGATGCTGAGAAAGAGCAGACTGAGTTCATCACACCGGAATTCATTGCTCAAGTTCAGAGAGAAGAGGAACTTAAGAAGAAGGCTAAAGAGGAGACGGAAAGATTGCTTCGTGGTCTTGATCAAGACGAAGAATTCTTTGACACTGACCAACTCATCAACTCTCCTCCACATTCATCTTCACAGAATCCCCCGATTCCCACAGGTACACCTCCAAGGGATCCTTCACCTCTTCCATCAGAACCTGACCATGAATCATCTTCGTCATCATCACATCATTCATCACCACCACCAACAAAGAAAACATCTAAAGGCAAGTCAATCAAGAAGCAGAAGGGAAGCAAATCATCTTTGACAGCATCCCAAAAGATCAAACAAGCTATTGCTATGGCAAGAAAGAAGAAGAAGGAGACACAACCTCAAGCTGGAGACCTTAATGACCAAGTTCAAATGCTCTCAAAACAGGTCAAAACTTTGACTACTCAAGTCAAAGATCTCCAGGAAGCAAATGCACTTGTCGACAAGCTACTGCAAGCCGACATGAGTGGGATGATCAAGGAATACACTACTGAATACCTTACCGATAATCTCGCTGCAATTGCTAAACCAGCAGTGTCAGATCTTCCAGAGCCGGTTCGTACAGAGTTGAACACCAGGATCAAGCACAACATCGAACGTATGCTTCAATCGACTCCTTTCTACCTTCGCACTAACAGGGCTCCTCCATCACCAACTAAACTTTCAACTGAACAACTACAAGCCTTGTTGGCTGCTAAGCTCAGAAATAAGGAGGACAAGACTCCTGAAGAATCAACAATGTTCGAGGCACTCCAAACAATTGCCTCGAAATAATCATGCAAGGAAGCGGCTGGCAAACATAAACGAACAAGGAAAGATGATGATCCTGACCCTGATCCCAAAAGCAAGAAGTCTAAGACATCAAAAGGACCATCGTCTTCTCAACAGCCACACAAGACTTCCTAGGCTCCACCTTCCAAGCAACATGCACCAGCATCCGGCTCCGGTCAAACTCAATAAGAAGAACCTTTATGCTTCAACCAGATGACACTCAGGAAGAACCCGAATCTCCAATTCCAGAATGAAAAGTTCCTGAAATTCTAGTTGGTCCATCATCAACAACAAAGACCAAAGAGAAAAAGAAGTCTTCAAAGTCAAAGAAGAAGAAGAAGAAGAATACTACTCCTTTCTCATGGTTAGATGTGGACGAAGCTCCAAAATCTGATTGGTTGACCGAGATGGTCAAAGCACAACCACCAATTGAGATCGAAGAACCAATGCCTGGAAATACTTTGCATATGACTCAGAGTATCATGTCGGGACTTCAAGTTGAAAGGTTGTCTAAAGTTGAACTGAAAAGGACCAATCGTGAAGCTATGGACTTTCTGAAGAAAAGATCAGGGAATAAAGTTGAATTAGAATACCACATGGAGAACATTGCCTGCGCATTATCTGGCACGTTCGACTAGCTCAACCCTGAATCAAACGTCGACACTGAAAATGTTATTACGTAAAACTATCAACTTTATCACAAATCTGAATCACTTAAGATGAGAAAGATGGTGACTTGAGAAGTATAATATGAGGCGTATGGAATAAGAATTATATTAAAGAAACACACACATTACACACACAAGCACACCTTAAAATGAAGGTTTAGGTGCCTTATATACTTCCTTACATAAGGCTTTCAATGGGCTTGGGCTTGGACTTGATTTATGTTTACTTCTTAATATGACATGCTAGTTTACCAAGTCCAATGCCCAACTAGCTTAAACTATAACTATTTCTTACACACGACACACTATATTACAAATATGAGAACGACCATCACTTTTCTATAAATCTTAAATGCTAACAATCTCCCCCTAAGGGATGGTTGTTCGAATGAAGCTCCACGTGATTTGGTCTTCTTTGATCTTTGTTGTCGAGCTCTGTGTGTCGTTGTAGAATAATCTTTAGTCTTTGTTCCTTCATGCTTTGTGATCTTAGATAAATGACTTTTATTTGTTCTTTGTTGTTGTGGTGGATATATTTGCCTTTCGTCACGTCTTTGTCTTTATGGTTAAACTTCTTTCCAACATGCTTATACATCTTTAGTCTTTGTCATACATACATTCGTTGTTCCCGTTCTTTCACTTTGATCCTTGTCACTTAACTTTGTAGATTCTTTCACATAACGTAGAATCTTTCTTTAACCTCTTCTATGCATCGATCTTTGGTGAGAACTTTCTTTGACTTTGAGATGTATGTATGAACATGTGGAAACTAGTGTGGTGGTTGTACCTGCATAAAACAGTTAGCAATAAAACATCCGGTACTTACAGGTTCGGAATTAGAGATCGTCAACAGCATAGTGTGAAGACTCCTTCTAACCCTTACCAAGTCCGTTCCTAATCGGATACCCCCGAAAGGGCTTACACTGACATACCGAGGTACACCAACGATTAAGTGAGTCGCTGGAGATCACCCCACGACTGTAGACCGTTTTGGAGCCACCGCGAACACTAAGCGTAACCCATAAAGAATTACCGAAGTGACCTGCTGTCAGGGCTGTTTGATGTTGACCCTGGCAGGAGTTTTCATTCAATCATTGAGAAGCACAGTTGTACATTCTCTCATAAACTGTTTCTGGCCAGAATTGCAAGATCTGCGTAGGACCTCGATAGTTTACAACTAGTGTCCATTGATGTTGAACCACCATTGTAGTAATGTTAAGTGTTCCTATGAGATCTTATGATGAATCTCGGGGCTCTAGAATCAATTAAGTGCACATTTAGTTCATCGGAGGAATGGAGCAGAGTACCTCCTTTTCAATATCCGAAACACACATCGGAATGAGTGTCCAATAGATTATGCAGGGTTCTCCGTGAGAATGAAACAAGTATCTTTTGAGAGATTTACCCGGAGTGGCTAGAGGTTAAGTGCAAGTGCGTCACTGGTCCTATGACGTCTTGTCTTCAATACGATCACCTTAGTAATCAATCATATCAAATGAATTGAACCCGGTGTCTGACCTATTGGTTGACATATGGAGGGCTCATTTCTTTTCACCCCTTTCTCATTTCCATTTCTTTTTCATTCTTCAACCCCTTCCTTCCTTTCCATTTCTTTACTTCCCTTCTTTTAATCTACTTAAGGACTTCTAATTTTCTATCTATTGGAATTGTTCCTTTTGGTATCCCTCAAACGGTTCTGGCGGGATGATAGACGGTTTTTCCTAACCTTAGTCACCTTTAACTTCATGACTATCCTATTGTTGCCATAAACCTTTTTGCTTGGAAAATCTCCTCAAGTGTTTATGATAATATAAAACACATTTTGTTTAACACATTGAGAGTTTTGCAATTTTTGAAATACTCCCCCTTCACATGTGTTCATGAGTTATTAAGATAAATTTGCACATGTTGGGTAGAGTTGGCACTTTTTGAATTGATCCACTCTTAATAGACATATACCCGAGGGACACGTTTACGTTGCTTAGTTAAAGGGATCCATTATCAGCTTTTAGGTGACAACTAGCCCTAATAACTAACTTGAAGTTGTTAACATTCCTAAAAAGGAAGTTAGACCCGTCATAGTAAACATCTAATAAGAGCTTCTCGAAATGGTACTTTTCTACTTGGATAAATCCTTTCGAATGTTAACATTTTTGTTTCGTCAATTCGAGAGTCAATTCTGAGTCTGTTCTGAGTCAAGTACAAGACCTTAAATCTTAACTGACGAGCTCGAGATTCTTCCACAACTTTTGAACATTTTTGATCACATTTAATCACGTCATCTCCCCCTCAAAAATAGCATATCATGATATTTTTGCTATCAATTGTTTAAATACAGAGCATTTGGAGAGATAGACGGACTTTTTCTCATGAAATTTGGAACATTTTCTTTTTCTTTTTATACTCCCCCTTAAAGAAAGCATATTGTTTAAACATAAAGTTTAAAATCAATTTTAAGGGTTTTAGAGGGAGTTTTTTTCTTTGAAATACGAGTTATGTACAGAAATGTACACAAGTCATTTTGTTTTGAGGCTAAGTGCGTAAAAAGTTTTTGAAACCTTTGTTTTTAATTAAGCACTTTCCTTTCTTTGAAAAACGAGTTCTTAGTTGAATTACTAGGAAGTCATCAATGAAGCCCGGGTTTCGTACTGAAGTATACGAAAGCCATTGTTAAAAGAAATTTAGAGAAACGATATGTTTTAGAAAACATTTAAATGAACTCTCGCTCAAGCATATGTACATATCCGTGTCATTTTTGAAAGACATTTCTAGAAACGTACATAATATCGATTACACGAGAGACATGTAGTGAGAAGAATATTTTTGGATTTTTTTTTTGATTTTATATTATTTTTGTGTTTTTGAAAATTTTCTATTTTTTTATTTTGTTTTTGTTGGTTTTTCAAATTTTGTATTTTCTTTTTTCAAAAAAAATTTACAGCGAAGCGGTTTTGAAAATGTTTTTCAATAAGATTCGAGAAGACGTTCTAACTCCTCAGGGGTTAGGCTTCGCATGCCAATTCGTCGAACTAATTCGTCAAACCTTTCTTTTGGAAGGGCTTTAGTAAATA
>LBNU01020201.1:0-13429 GCA_014162995.1 Artemisia annua | reverse complement strand
AAAACGGAGTTACGGATCAAAAGTTATAGCCGATTGAAGTTTAGTCATCAAAAATCAACCAAAGTCCCAAGTTCTCGATAAATTCCAGGTGTTCTCGATAAAGTATCAAAGATCTCGATAGACTTCCAATGTTCTCGATAACTTTGCAAGGATCTCGATAAGATGTTCTCGATAATAATTTCGATAATGTTCTAGATAAGGTGATCTCGATAACTAGTCAACTTCTCGATAAAATTCAAAATTTTAGCAAAAGTTTCTCGATAAATTTTAGCAAAAGTTCTCGATAGGTTCAGCAGAGGTTCTCGATAACTTTTGTCAAAGGTTCTCGATAAAATTTTGCTTATCGAAAAAATATTCCAAACTTATCTAGATTATACAATTTAGATAGTTATCCGAAGTCGAAGTGTTATATCTAACTTATACAAGATAGAAAACACTGAGTAGGCCACCAAATCTAAAGAAGAACAATATATGAAGATCTCGATAAATTAGGGTGTATGGTTCTCGATAATTTAGGGTCTTAGTTCTCGATAAATGGTACAATTTTGGTCGAGTTTGATTTAGCAAAAAGCACACCCAAAACACGTTTTTAATCCAAGATTTTTGTACTTTTAAGCTTAAAAACACCTAAACTTCAAGAAAGTCGAAAACTTGAAATTTTTTTTGAAAATTTGAAAATTTTGGAAATCAAGTACAAAACAAGGACGATTTTAAAACTTTGATTTTTTCAAAAAAGATTGAAACTTTCTTGTTGAGAAAGGTTTTTAACACTAGTTTGTAAGCAAAAAATGTTAAAAACACAAAAAGAACAAGAAATTTGCAAACTTTTTAAAGAAAAACTTGATAAAAAACTTAAAAAGTACGAAAGGAACCAACTCAAAACCCTCCTAAATCATTGTTTGGCTTTTGATACCACTTGTTATTACGTAAAACTATCAACTTTATCACAAATATGAATCACTTAAGATGAGAAAGATGGTGACTTGAGAAGTATAATATGAGGCGTATGGAATAAGAATTATATTAAAGAAACACACACATTACACATACTAGCACACCTTACAAATGAAGGTTTAGGTGCCTTATATACTTCCTTACATAAGGCTTTCAATGGGCTTGGGCTTGGACTTGATTTATGTTTACTTCTTAATATGACATGCTAGTTTACCAAGTCCAATGCCCAACTAGCTTAAACTATAACTATTTCTTACACACGACACACTATATTACAAATATGAGAACGACCATCACTTTTCTATAAATCTTAAATGCTAACAGAAAAGAAGACTCCTTACTTCACAGATTGGACAAAGCTATTGCCTCTTCTAGGCTTTCCTGAAAGACCTAAAATCCCATACTGACACTTCTTCAACAACGACTTCAGATATCTTCAACACGCACACGAGACTTCAAAGGAACGATATGCATCTTCACTGACGATTTCCGTTCCAGCAGCCAGATGCGAACTACCTTATATTGAAGAGACTGCACCAATTTACTGCAAATCAGTTGTCACATACAACAGGGAAGCTCTTCTCGGTATTCAACACTGGCCTAACCAACGAAAACTCGGCTACACCCACAGACTACATCTCAACTCAAGTGAAAATGTGAAGCAACCGCTTCGTATCGTTGCAATCATGGAGATCGTGGAAGACAGAAGATTCAACTAGACTTTCATGAAAGAAAACATCGTCAAGAGAATCGATGAGAAGCGGTACAAGTTTTGTGAAGCAGATTTCCCAGATCTGAACCTGAATGACATCGAAGACATGTATTTGCTAAAGGTTCAAGGAAAAATGATCAACTTCGACAAAGAAACTCAATACAACTTCATCGCATCTCTACTACTCTACATCATACGGGTAATAGTTCAAGAAAGAGTGGAAGATCTTCAGCTAGGCGTGTAAAGTTATCAGAACACCATCAACCTCACCAAACCACAACTCGAATTTCCTGAAATTCAAGGGCCATCGCAGTATACTCTCGTGCAACAACCATCATTTGGAATCATCTACCTCAACAAGAAGAATCATCTTCGTCTTATGAGGTTCGATGAAATTCAGAAGTTTTGTGACGAGACATTTCAACGAGTTTGTGATGGGTTAGCAGAAAGGTTGGAGGATGAGAAGAAGAGGTTAAAGGAGGGTCGTGAAACTAGGTGGAAAGCTAATGGACGCAGAATGATTCGCAACTTTGTCCATACTATTGAAGAAATGCTATACCGTCGTCAACAGATCAGGAGGTTGGAAAGCTACATCGGTGTTCGACCTTCATTTCCGGTCTTGACATTCAGACGACCTGATCCGCAGTTCACAGACTTTGATGCATAGGCGAATGATGAACTTCAGCTCCCATTCTACCGGTACCAAAATTTCAATATTTTAACTATATTGATTGATTTGTAATTACTACGGCTTGTGCACACATAACAGTATACAACCCGCACTTTGTATTTAAAGGACCCTGTGGTACGCATCAGAGCTACAATCCTAATATAAGGAGCGAAAGCTTCTTACTTTTGAGTGGAATTAACAAACTTTTCATGATTTTTACAATTCTGCTCAAAAGACAAGTATTCAACCTCAATGAGTTGTCACTTGTTGAGGGGGAGTACTTGATTCCAAAACATCGTTCTTAAATCTTAAAGTCTTGTTGAATTATCCCCATAAGACTCAAAAAGGCATATTTTAATCAAAAACGTTTACAAAAACAATATTTGATATGCTATTTTTGAGGGGGAGAAGAAGAAAAAAGTGATTAAAATATGATGTCAAAAGTTTTTATCTTGTGTGAGCTCGATTCAAAATTGACCCACGAGTTGACGAAACAACAAATGTTAGTATTCGAAAGGATTTCATCCAAGTAGAAAGTACCGTTTCGAGAAACTTTTTCTAGACGTTTATTTTGATGGGTCTAACTTCCTTTTAGGAATGTTAACAACTTCAAGTTAGTTATTAGGGCTAGTTATCACTTAAAAACTGATAATGTATCCCTTTAACTAAGCAACGTAAATGTGTCCCTCGGGTACATGTCTATTAAGAGTGGATCAATTCAAAAAGTTCCAACTCTTCCCGCATATGCAAATTTCTAAAAACATTCATGAGCATATGTGGAGGGGGAGTCTTTCATAAGAAATCTAAAACCTCAAAGTGTTAACAAAAAGTTTTATACTCATAAACACTTTGAGAGATTTTCATTGATTTGGTTCAAAGGCATCAATAGGATAGCCATGGAGTTACAAGGTGACTAAGGATAGGATAAACCGTCCTATGATCCGCCTAAGCCGGAGGGATCTACCCAAGGACATCACCAATAGTTAGAAATTAGAAGTCCTTAGGTATGATATGAAAAAAAGGAGAAAAGAATGAAAGAAGAAAGAAGGGGTTGAAGAATTTAAAAGAAATGAAAGAAAAGGGTGAAAAGAAATAGCCCTCCATTTTATCAACCTTAGGTCAGACACCGGGTTCAATTCATATGCTACTGGTCGTTACTAAGGCGACACCGGTATTGAAGATAAAGACGTCATGGACCCAGTGACGCAATGCACCTAAACCCTCTTAGCCACTCAGGCATCTCTCAAAAGATGTTTGATTCATTCTCACGGGGAACCAGTGTAATCTATCGATAGTCTATTAGAGATGGTTGATATTGAAACAGGAGGCCCCCTGCTCCATGCCTCCGCATAGGAAACCAAATGGGCACTAATCGAGTCTAGAGCCACGAGATAACATAAAAGATCTCTTAGGAACACAAAATACTTCTACACTAAGTGTCTTGCATCATTAGACACTAAGTGTAAATTATCGAGTCCTTCGCATATCTTAGCAATCTACCTTGAACGTTCATGAGAGATTTACTTATGTATTTCTTGAATGGTTGAATGGAAATCCTGCCAGGGTCAACATCAAACAGCCCTGACANCCATGCCTCCGCATAGGAAACCAAATGGGCACTAATCGAGTCTAGAGCCACGAGATAACATAAAAGATCTCTTAGGAACACAAAATACTTCTACACTAAGTGTCTTGCATCATTAGACACTAAGTGTAAATTATCGAGTCCTTCGCATATCTTAGCAATCTACCTTGAACGTTCATGAGAGATTTACTTATGTATTTCTTGAATGGTTGAATGGAAATCCTGCCAGGGTCAACATCAAACAGCCCTGACAACAGATCACTTCGGTGATTCCTTGTGGATTATGCTTAGTGTGTTTGATTTTTTTAAACGGTCTACAGTCGTGGGGTGATCTCCAGCGACTCACCTAATCGTGGGTGTACTTATGTATGTCTGTGTAAGCCCTCTAGGGGGTATCTGATTAGGAACGGCCTTGGTAAGGATTAGAAGGAGTCTGCACACTATGCTGTTGATAAATTCTAATTCCGAACCTGTAAGTACCGGATGTATTATTGCTAACTGTTTCAATGCAGGTACAACCACCATCCTGAACACCAGCTTCCACATGCTAATACTTGCATCTCAACAACTATGAAAGCTCTCATGAAAGATCGAAGCAACACATCAGTCAAAAATAGATTCCATGCCAAAAGAATCTACAAAGTGATAAAGACAACTATCTAAAGCAAAGCACCATCTAAAGAAGGATTCTACGTCAACACTAAGAATCTTCATGAAAAGAGAGCTTCACATGGATGAAAGCCTCAAACGTCAAAGATGTATGAGCATGTCAGAAAGATGTAGATCCACTGGAGTCTAAGAGAGTGACGAATGGCAGATTACCACATCAGTTGATCACTATCACATCATCAAAGATAAAGAACAAAAGAACGATGAATCATTTCTACTAATCTTTTTTTGAAGACGTCTAAAGCTATGAAAGTCAACGACTAAATTCGAAAGACAATGACGTCAAGCAACCTCAAATGACCGTGACGAATATCACTCCTTCATAACCGATCCTTAAGGTGAGATTGTTAGGATCTAAGTTTATCACTGTTTATCAAGTCTCGGTTATTTCAGTACATGTAATAGGTTGCTAGCTTACTTAAGTTATTTATGTAAACGTGTAGAGTCCTATTACACGTCCAATGGGCCTTAAAGCCCACGAATGAGAAGATAGGGAGGAGAGGAGTGTTTCCCTACTCCTCACCTATAAATAGAACTATATGTAAACATTACAAATTGTTGGTTATTTAAATATCTAAAGAAACTCTTGCACTTTTATTCTTCTCATTTGTTATAATTAACCAAACTCTATTTCTCATCTTATTTCTTATCAAACCTATACTTGTGTTTACAATATGGTGACCTAACAATATTCATGGAAATCGGGAAGTTCCGAATCTTTACACGGTTGGTTAGTTTGAAAGTTTTCTTCCTTTTGTTGCATTGCAATATCAAGAGAAATGCAATGTTTTTCAAGTTGTGAAAACTTCTTTGAAAGTTCATTAAAAACCTCTTTATCAACCACTTCATTAGATTTAAAAAACCCAACTGTGAACCAAGAACTTGACACATCATTACGAACCACATCCTGATCATTTTCTTCCCCTTTGTGGTCCATATTTGTTGAATCAGAAATGACTTGGTTATCAGACTTTTCCAACCAATATGTGTCATAAGTGGGC
Source organism: Artemisia annua (assembly GCA_014162995.1). NCBI lineage: Eukaryota > Viridiplantae > Streptophyta > Magnoliopsida > Asterales > Asteraceae > Artemisia > Artemisia annua. The sequence continues at coordinate 7,838 of LBNU01020201.1, read as the reverse complement.
GTAATTTGACCAGTATGTATTCGTTCAATAGAAAACATATTATGATGTACAGTTAGGGGTACCTCAACACATGACACTTGTTCGTTTACTGGACTGATATCTGCATCAATGTAACATGTGAAAATAATCCCTGAAAGGTTGGTAGTGTCTGATACTTCAGCCTCTGATCCTTTGCATATTGTGACACCTGACCTATGATTCAATGCGGTACCCGAATCACCAGTACTTTCACATGATTCCACCGGACACGTTTTTACCTCGGAATCATGCTCCAGGTTGTGAGTTGCACTATGTATGATGTATTCTTCAACATTACCAATGAGCTGGAGTAATGTGATTCTGAACATGTCAACCTCGATTCCCGTGTGATCAGCAATACACTGTTTTCTCATCTGGCTATCGTAGTCATAGTCCATGTTGAATTTAGAATCAATAAACACCTGGAGTTTTTTGTTGATTACACAGAGAGCTGCCATGGATCCGGTTATTGAAATCACTCCGTGTTCAAGTTGTTGTTGTAGCTGATCCAAGTTAAGGATCATTGTGTCCATGAAACTNAATGAGCTGGAGTAATGTGATTCTGAACATGTCAACCTCGATTCCCGTGTGATCAGCAATACACTGTTTTCTCATCTGGCTATCGTAGTCATAGTCCATGTTGAATTTAGAATCAATAAACACCTGGAGTTTTTTGTTGATTACACAGAGAGCTGCCATGGATCCGGTTATTGAAATCACTCCGTGTTCAAGTTGTTGTTGTAGCTGATCCAAGTTAAGGATCATTGTGTCCATGAAACTCTGAACCTCTTGACCAAAGAGTGTTGAAAATGCTCGTTCGAATCCCATTTTGAATCCAGTTCCTTCTAGCAGAACCGAGAGGTGTGCGTGAAGTTGTCGAAAACATTATGTGCAGCTTTCATTTGCTTTGTGAAGTACTTGTTGTGGTTGTTGCGGCTCTGAATCACAGTACTCAGATTCCATCCTAGCTTTATCAGGCTCAAACATATTCATTTGTTTTTAAGAATTTGGAGTCCTCTGCTCATTGACCACTTCGTACAGCTTGAGAATATCATAAATGACAGCATCTGAGTTATTTGACATGATCTGTTCATTGAGTTGGGTATCGGATAAAGCAGCTTGTACATCATCATTTGAAGCCGTAGTTGTCATGGTGTAGTCTAAAATGGGATTTTACAACTCGTGACTTAAACCGAAAAATAGATTCTTTCCCGGGATTTTCTAAAGTCAACAGAGAAAACCGACAGATGAATTATGCAAAATGAATTTAGAATGAGAGCTTGAATAAGTCACAATTAGTGCTGAGAATCAAGTCGAGACAAGTCAAGTAACAATATATTCGATTGTGATAAGTCGCCGTAATAATTCACACACAACGTCAAATCACATTCAAATTAATCGAAACGACTTAAGTTACAACGTTTCCCGAAGCACAATTAGTCAACAAATCAAAGAAATCTCAAACTTAGGAAATTGCTAAAAACCACCACAAGTCCAAAAGTTAATCGCTGAAAATGAAGTTAATCGCTATCCAAAGATAATCGCTGGCCAAAGTTAATCGCTGACCCAAAGTTAATCGCTGACCCAAAGTAATCGCTAAATACAACCAATCACTAAAAAGCTAATCGCTGGATTTAGTTAAACGCTAATAGGACTTAATCGCTGGTGAGAGATAATCGCTAGGTGAGGTAATCGCTAAAACCAGTTAATCGCTAAAAAGCTATTCGCTGGAATTAGTTAATCGCTAGCCAGTAAAAGACACCGCGTACTAATCGCAACGACAAAAATCCAAAGAAGTCGTTGTCTAGCGATTTTGTCCAGTAGTCCCAAAATAGCAAAACAACTTAATCGCTAACACTTAAACGCTATCAAACATATTTAATCGCTTCCAAGAACACACCACATAGGACTTAATCGCTAAGAAGAAATACGCCTAAAAATCTTCACAATACCACACCAATGAAGGATATTACTATTCCAACTCAAGAACTATGTAACCATAACACTCCTAAGCACGAAAGTACAATCATAACACATCATATTACACTAGAAAGATCAAACCAAGGTGTTATTCATGAAAACCTAATCAAATCAAAAACAACCACAAAACCAACCAAAATCCGTGAATCCAAGGCCCTAAGATGAAACCTAGGCTCTTGATACCAATTGTAGGATCCACTAAAACATAACTCGTGTGGTCTTTGTGAGTAGTGGTTCAAATTATAAGAAGAAACAAGGTAAGAAGTTAGAGAGAGAAAGTAGAGTGTTGGGAGCCTTTTAGAGAGAGAAAGAACAAGAGCATGTATTACTATAATGAAAGGTCCAACCCTTCCTCATGGGTGAGAAGGGTATTTATACTTACAATGGATCAATGCCTCTACTAGGCTGTGGAGCGGGCTGGCAGAGGGTAAAAGACCTGACCCGACACCATGAATACTAACTAAAACTAAGCTACGTATTAACTACTATAATAAATACTACGAGCTACACAATGCTTTAAAATACTTGGGGTGACCGAATCTTTTATAAAAAAAACGTATTCCTAACAGTATGCCCGAGCCTAAATCATCTCCTTCGGTAGAAGATGATGTGGTCGATGAACCTATAGATCAAGATCAAGAAAGGTCGCCGTCATTACAAGTTAATGTTTCAGATGAAGGCAATCCTATGGAAGTGAGAGGAGCGAGGGGTCATCCTATTGAACAAGTCATTGGTGACTTGAATAAAAGAACACTTAGGTCACAAAATAAACAAGTTTAAGTTTTGGCATGGATTTTTCAAAAATCCAAATTGTTTTGGGATAGGTTTAGGTGTACATGGTTGACATGCATCACAGGAGAATAATCTTTAAGTTAGAACAAAATGTTTAGGAGTTGTTTGCAAGTCCTTTGATGCTCTTAAAGCTTATGTGCTTATGTGACTAGGATTTATGTGAAGGCATGGAAGTAAGCTCAAACAAATGTCTTCCAAGAGAAAAGATATGTATCAATTCATTATTCCAACTATGATTGATAATGTCCAAGATTCTACATGTCTATACTTTGTGTTATGAACAAGGAAATTTGACACAAAGTATCTTCCTTAATCTCGATAACTTTGATATTGTCAAATTTCCAAGTTTAGATATAATATTTATCATAATGCACACTTGTGTTAATAATTTTATATGTAACTCTACTTGTTTACTTTATGTGATGAAATGTATGTTGCATGAAAAATTAAATTAGGCTAAGTTAATTAACTTCAAAATAATGCATACATGATAAATTATAGGAACTAGCATGGGTAACTAGATAACTCAAAGCCCTTTGAATAATTCTTCCAACACCATGTGGTCAAGGCATATTAGTACATGATTTAGATGGGTTGAACATCCTATCAAGCATCTAAGTACCTTGATCTTGATAGCTTGACCAACTTTTGAGAAATGAGAATCCTAACTACCACCTTAATTCATCTATATAAGGTGTTTGCATGTTTACTTGACACCATCACTTGCAAAAATAATAATAGTTCTCCCTTTAACACACATAAGAAAATGGATTTCGATGATGAATATGTTGGATCATCATAACCTTTTAATGATGGTAGAAGGATGATGACTAGAGAAGAAGAAGAAGAAGAAGAAAGCATCAATTAGGATGATATCAATGGTTCGGAAATCCCAATTGTCAAAGACTTCGTCAAACAATGTTTAGTTAAAGACGACATTTGGGGCAAGATTGAAGGGGATCTTCCAAAACCTCTTGAGGATAACCATACTCATAGGTGTGGATGTTTCTCCACCCAAGATGTGACCGAGCGGAATATTCTCTCCATTCGTGCGGAAATGAGAGAATTTCACAAATCCATCAACAATGACATGTTGGTGATGACCGCCATCCTTAAGGACATCTCTAGGGTGACTCTTCAAGAGAAGGATGAAGAGTGAAGAAGAGAAAACTTGTTGTCTTAGTTATGCCCCTTTAGGTTCTTTCATAAGCTTGTTTGAATAATGTTTGTTAGGATCATATATTAGTCTTCTTGTATGACCTACATGGTGTTTGCTTCAATAAAGATTCTTATGGAGTTTATTGTGATATTATGTCTTGTTGTGTTAGTATTTATAGAACAAAATGCATGAATACACAATTAAATAATTCATATATTCTTGTATCATGCTCAACAATTGGTTATTGGAGTCATATTGGACATATATTTATATTGTTGTAAACTAACCCATGTTGTACGTATCCAAATCGTAACCTAACCCATCTTGGACCTTTACATGTGAGCATTGTTTGGTTGTTGCGTGTTGTTGTATGCTTTATGTAGCTAAGCCATCGCAATGGTGAGGCTCTTGACCCATGGATCCCCGCCTTGAAACAAGGGAGAGCAACGATTTAGGGGGAGCTATGTTCAAGGGGGAGCACATTCGGGTGCACATACAAGCTAGCTCATTTATCCCACAGGCCCAAGTTCAAAACCTGGCTTGATTGGTAGATCCGCATTTTTGATACGACAAAAGGGTGAGAAAGAAAGCAAGAGCGTGAATACCTATTCAAGTTAAAGAAACAAAGGCTTCACCAAATTACAAGGCAAGGTCAAGATGCAAGCTACACCAAAGGCGCGCTTTGTCTTCGCTAAGTTTTGTAATTTTATTTTCTTTCGGATTTTATTCGTCATCATCAAAAAGGGGGAGATTGTTGAGGCAACATGATAAAGATCTCCTAATATTTTAATGATGACAAATAAACCTCGAAACACATAAAATAACAAACGTTAGCCAGAATTCCCTAACATTCATATATGCTGCTGACGCGCCACCTACGCGTCAACGTGTGGGTGACGCGCCAGGGTTCTGTCAATGTCGGGACGAATTTTGAAAGTCGGCTTTCCCCTTACCCGACAAATGTGGATCTTTCAATACAGGTATGAATATGTTATGTGCTTCATTGAGAACACTCGAAACGAGTTTTGGGATTAGAGAGATCCAACTTTTAAAGCACCCACTTACGGGAAAACGTCAACTCATATTTTCTAACTCTCGCCTCTATCCAAGGCTTTTCTAAACTTAGGGAGCTTATATATTTTACGTAACATCATGTGAAAGCATCCATATGCTCATATCCCGTGCTTACGTCTTCTCTAATCACATAACGGGTTTACTCCCTTATTGGTCAAACTAAGTCCAAGATCTCTTTGCGTATACGCATCCTTACCCGCATGGGTTATGCTTTACATCAAGGCAAAGCACTTCACTTGTTTGAATCAAGGTGTTAGTTGAGTACGTCGAGTCGTGGAAAGTCACGAGTTATGTTACTTGAACTTATAAGTAACCTATGATTTTCTCAACTTATAATCTTAATTGTCTAAATCTTTTTCTTCTTAATGACAATTAGATTATTTCTTAATCACCTTCTTAATCTCATTTTCATAAAAGACGAATTACCATTCCTCCCACAATCCTTCCCAAAAATACCTTTCCAACAACCTCTTACAATATTCCCTTGTTGAAATAAATAATGCATAAAAACGCTATATATATTTTTCGATATCTCTACGTTTTGACGATCACAAAATGTAAAAACATTAAACATAAGATTACTAAGTAAACAAGTATTAAGTTAGTTTATATCATTTTATCCAACTAAATCACTTAAGGTATGAATAAACAAGTGCTTAATACATTTCATGATCAAAGGGGTATTTAATTAATTATTATAAAGTTTATTAAATAATATAAACATATTATATATTTTTGAAAAACACTTTTGGTAATAAAGAAAAATGTTTAAATCATACTAAATATATGAATTCAAATTTTTAACCAAAATAAGTTAGTTTTTCACCAAATAAACTTTCCCCATAAAAAGACAAGCAAAATGGCCGTTACAGGTGGGCGGCCCCCTTAATTTTAAGGGGGCCAGCCTCCATTTAAGGAGGTCGGCACGCTCCCAGTGTCAGAATTCTTGGCCTATAAATACCACCTCAAATCTGGTATTTTTCCGCACCTTTTGCACTAAAATTTTCAAATCCAATCCTCTCTAAACATCTTTCAAAACCCTTTGATCATTAGATTATTAATCCTTGTTTCAAGTGATTCAATCCCTCCTCATCCATCCTCATCCAAAGTGCAAGAGAAGAATACTCCTTTAACATCAAGTTTAAGAAGTATTGTAGATTAGTTGTGTATATTGTGTAAATCTTTTGTGAAGTTGTGGAGTGCTTGTAATTAGATAGATCTAGGTGTGTTAGTTGTGAATAGAAGTTGTGTAGAGAAGAAGAAGTAGTGAAGTAGTGAAGCGGTGTAAAGTAGTGAAGAAGTTGTGGTGTGTATAAGTTGTGTAGAAGTAGTGCTAAGTCGTGTAGTGGTGTGAGATTGGTTCTAGCTACAATTAGAACCCGACATTTAGCTTAGTGTCGTAAATTGGTGTAAGCAAAAGTCGTGTAAGGTTTTCTCCGCCATAAGGGAGCTTGTTGACATAGTGAAGAAAACTCCCGAGTTAGGTGCTCGGGGAGTGGAGTAGGACAAAGATGATATTCGTAGCCGAACCACTATAAATCCATTGTCTCACGGTGCTATCTTTCTATCTCTATCTCTTTACTCATTTACTTACATACTTGTCATAATATACTCTTGTAGATATTTTTGTTTATAATTGAGCAAGCTATTTGATATCACATAAAGTTCGAATTAAAGTTTTTGTAAACAAAGTTTTTATAAATTTAAAAGACGTAAAACTATTCAACCCCCCCCCTTCTAGTTTTCCACATCCCTTACACCTCCTTACAAAGTGTACCTTTGTCTCCACACAAACTCCCACACAATATTCCCTCACTTTACCAACTTCCCATATATTTTCTTAAATACACATACATACATCCTTACACATATACTCTTTTCTACACACACCTCTATTTTCAAAATACACACACTTCACTCACATACCTCTCTTCACATACACAAGGCTCCCCATCCAATCATACCTTACACCACATCTTATACAACCCATATCTTACACACCCAATACTTCTACACTCAAAATACACACACTACTCACAACCATGACACCCTAAGAAGGTGTATGGTAGATTAAGGGATGAGTTGATGTTGTTAGTAGTGGTTTTGGACATGTACAAACTAAGTTATATCATTTTTGGAACTATAAATAAACCTACTGTCCCTATTTTCAAAATTGGGTAAACTCAGTGAGTTTTGGTATATTTTGGACCCAAGATATAGAAAGTACATTCTTAGATGAAACTATGGCCTTTTGAACCGCTAAAAACGGACCTATAACGAAGAAATTATGCCAAAAACAAGTTGCTATTAGACTTGAACATTTTCCGGAAAAATTCATTTCTGATGTACGAATCTATTTGGTCAAAAACGAGCCTTAGACCTTTTCAAAACTTGCCAAACTATTGAAAATATGTTAGTATATATTTTTACCTTTCCGGGGATATAAAGAACTTGAAAATCGGCCATATAACGAATTAGTTATGATTTTTCGAAAGTTATTATTTTCACTAATAAACCACCAGCACTTACCCAGAAAATTTTCTAAGTATACCTAGAAACACCCATGTTGAGAGCCATTTTCCCGTCAATTGACTCAGTTTTAGAGTTTTGGACCACAAGGAACAAAAGTTAGAGCACCTGGCCAAGTTTTCAAATCAAAAAGCCGTTCGTCATTTGGACTTAAGATGAGTAATCTACAGCCATCCAAATATTCATAAAAACTGCCCAGAAATGGCAGCTTTAGCCTAAAATACCATACTTCTCGACCATTTAGCATAAAATCTAGACACTTTGAGCAAAACTTCACTCCTGAACA
>LBNU01020199.1:44272-76921 GCA_014162995.1 Artemisia annua | reverse complement strand
TAGTGCTTGAAACTCTCGAGTTGGATACTCGGGGCGTGGACGTAGGGCAAGGACAAGTGAGGTCCTTGTAGCCGAACCACGATAAACTATCGTGTTGTGGTTTGATTGTTCTTTCCTTATCCTTTGCATTTATATTTATATTATCTTTGATACAACGACAAATCTAAATCTTGTTTACACGAAAGTTTCAATAAGATTTTAACAAGATAATTAACAATAAAAAGAGGTAAACTATTCAACCCCCCTTCTAGTTTTCCACAAGACCCATGACTCTATTTTATTTAACTTCAGAAGGTCCCTCAAAGTCTAGAATCAAGTCTTCCCATGTCGTTTAGCAATCGAACAACCGACGATTGATTCCATCACATCATCTGGTAAGCATGATATGATGATGCTTTTGAGGCGTTGGTCTTGTTAACCCCCGTTCTTTCATCATTGTTCCATTGACCTTTTGGTTTATCAAGACCAACAACTGTTTTAGGATCATATAAAACACCATTAAGAACCTTTATAAGGTACGGTTCCATACCAACAATATAACTAGGGGTGTGCACGGTTCGGTTTGGATCCGTTTTTGGCAAAAACCGAAACCGAATGTTCGGTTTTTTGCATAACCATAACCGATACCGTTCGGTTTTTCTTGGTTTCAATCGGTTTTCGGTTCGGTTTCTCGGTTTCTTCGGTTAACCGTTTGTGTTTGGGGATGAACAACGAGGACAGCAAGGGCTGCAAAGTTTTACCATTGTTAAATGGAAATGAAGGTTGGAAGTTTAAACAAATGATGCTTCTTATTTGGTAAAAGCACAAAATAATAGATGAAAAACACATAAATTTACCGTAATAATGAAAGCTTGAAGTGATTAAAGTTTCACATTGCGGTTGTAAGTTTTGCTAAAGAATAATGAATATTGATGTAAATTTATTCAACGCTTTTTTGTTGTGTTAAGGTAGGGGTGTGCAAAGTCCTTAGAAGATGGATAGATTGGGTTAAAGCATTTTAAATGTTATAAAAATTATTGACATTTAGTTTTCCCTTTCTTTTCGAAATTTTGATCCATTCCTTATAAAGGTCCAGCAGTAACAATATAAATAAATATATAAAGAGCAATTTAGTAATTAGTAATATTAATATAAATAAATTATGTATTATAATTAATGAAATCGGTTCGGTTCGGTTTTTATGGTTCGGTTTTTATGTCAAAACCAAAACCGAACCGAAAGTTCGGTTATTTGAAAAATAAAAAACTAAACCATCGGTTTTTAGTTCAGTTCGGTTATTTTGGTTCGGTTTTTTCGGTTTTCGGTTCGGTTTCGATTTTTTCGGTTTTGTTTGCTCACCCCTAAATATAACATAGGAACTTTTTCTCCATTTGGTAAATCTGCCCAACTTCTAGTTTAAGAGTAGCAGTGACATAACCATTAACCTTTGAATCTAGAAGTTGAGGTACATTAGATGTTAACATGGTAGGACATTGTTTTTAAAAACTTTTGAGTAGCTTTTTTTTTTTTTTTTTTNTTTTTTTTTTAAGTTTATAAATCAAAGTGTTTTAATCCCACTTGTTGTTCCCTTTAGAGTGATTGGAACATAAGATAACTAAGTAAAATCACTCTCCATGTCAATGAATGTATGTTTAAACACTTTAAAGCCAGATTATGTAAAGCAGTTTAAACAAAATATACAACATTGTTTTTCAACGTGTTGAATTCTTATTAGAAGTGAATCGAAGAATTTACTATGATTGTTTGTGAAATAACAATCAACGCTGAATGACAAAGAATAGTGATCTCTCACTATCTTAAACACTAACCAAAGATGTGTTTTGTAACTACTCGTATTTTTTCAAGTCATTATTTAACCACTTACTTTTACTTTTTATTTTAATTTCGAAAAAATTAACTTTTACGAGTAACCGGATAAGTTTACTCGTGTACGTCGTTAAAAGTACATTTATTTTAAACCGACTCTAGACTATGCTCTATCTACATGTTTTATACATTTTGGGTTCCTTACGTTCATATTTTATATGTCATATTTTACTTTTTTCATTTTTACGAAAATCTTGCACATTTTACGTTTTACGCGTTTACGATCTACGTTTTTAGTTTTAATGACGTTTAATCATTCCGATAAGCTCGCGTCTCACCTAAAATACTAAAATTAGTTATATTGACAAATTATAACATTTATATAAGTTTTAGATTTTTATACTACCCGATTTTATATTTCGTGCTTTAAAAACTTTATGTTTTCAATATCAGGATCAAACTACACACTCTAAACACAATATTACATGATATAAATCTTTCCCCTACCTCACTAAATTTCACCAACGCCTCACCTTCAAGACAAGTTTCTTGTTTGGACACTCGTCTTAAATGCTTGCATGCTTTACATGTTATACCAACATAAAACCTCACATCTCACTACGCCACATTCATTTGATAGATTAAAAGACGTACACCATCACCAACATAACACATCCATTATTTTTCAATTTTGCTAAGTTCTTTTGATCACTAGTTGTGGTTTAGTGTTACTTGTTTAAATCCTAGCTCATTTCCGCCATAAACATCAATCTATCTCATCATTATCAAGGGTTTTTCTTGAAGTTATTAAGGGTTTGCAAGATTATTTTGGTTGTTGATCAAGATTTATATGGGTTTAAAGGTCGGTTAAAAAGATTGGAAAGCTTTGGGTTTTAGAGGTGATATCAATATATAACTCATATTTGCCATAGAACAAATAAACCAATTATAACCATTCATTTTTTTTTTTTATCTAAATTAATAAAAAAACCATTTTTCACATTTTTTTTAAAACAACATATCTTACAAACCGTAAATCTTCAAGCTACAAAAAATACACAATCGCGACGAGAATTAAATTATCTTTCTATAGATATGCACTTTTATATACTTTCGACGAACTTTTTTCTTTTTTTCTTTTTTTTTTTTTTTTTTTTTTTTTTCGCTCAGAAAAATCATATGTGATTCGTAAAAATCACATATGATTTGATTTTTGCAAATCACATATGATTCTTACGAATCACATATGAATTTTACAAATCACATATGATTCTTACGAATCACATATGATTTTTCGGGTCGGAAAATTTGAAAAAAAAAAGTTCGTCGAAAGTATATAACAATGCATATCTATAGAAAGATAATTTAATTCTCGTCGCGATGGTATGATTTTTTTCGCGTAACGATTAACGGTTTACGAGATATTAAATTTTTAAAAAAAGGGTGAAAGTTTATTTTTTTTATTTTGATAAAAAAAAAAATGAATGGCTAGAATTGTTTCATTTGTTCTATGACAAATATGAGTTCTATATTGATCTTTTGGCTTGGGTTTTATTTGGGGTGATTTTAGATTTTAGTGATCTTGTTCTTGTTTTCTTCTCATCACCTAAACTATTGAAAGGAAACCAATATTTTCATCGTCATTACTGTATTTTTATACATTTCATATGATTTATACATTTATTTGACATGATTATAAATTGTACGTAGCTTGAAACATTAGAAATCATATTTTTGTCATGGATTTGTTCGAACAGTTTTGAAACAGTAGCAAAATGGATTTATTGTGAAAACTCAATAGGTTATGGGACTTGGATAAAAACATAGTTTATAGATCTATGTCTTAGCTTTGATTTTCCGGGTGGCTCGACCTGTAACGATACTCGATGATTTAATTATAAAATAAACGGCAAAACTATGTCAGATTTGGTAACCTATTTTCAATGGCCAAAAACTCTTAAAAGTTGTACATAACTCATGGTTGGTGCTCAAAGAAAAAACGTAGGGGACACTTTAACTTAAATGTGGCCTTTTGAACGGAGAAACGGAGTTGGAGATTTTAAAATAGAGCTATTTTCGTGAGGCTATTGTAATATGAAAATAAACAGTCTTGATACACAAGGGTATTCTAGTAATTTCACACTCATTTTCTAACTTTTAAGACAGTGGGACCTACAAATCTTATTAGTACACTGAAAAACCTTTCTGTGAGCGTAAAAACCGAGTCGTAACCATTTACGGTTTAGGAGAAACGGACTTTATAAAATCGGAAAAAAAAAAAAAAAAAAAAAAAAAAAAAAAAAAAAAAAAAACAATTAGCTTTGTAAAAGGACTTGTAAACGTTTACAAAAATGGTCAAAACTAGTCCCTAATGGTTATAAACTGCTTAAAACAATAAGTACAATGTATTTAATCTATATATAAAACTTTATAAAAACGTATTTACATTCATGCAAGTAATATTTATAGAAATCTAAGACGCATCATATTATTTTTAGGTCGCTCCTAGAATAATTCTCGGCGTCTCGTTGCATTATCTCGTTATATTCATCTCGTTACTTTACGGTGAGTTCATAGCCTCACCTTTCTCGTTTAACTGTTTTATAAACTGCTTGGGGGAGATACATGCTACTTTTTATGGACACAAGTGATTGAAATTGTATGCTTGAAATGAACCTATTATTGCCTAAATACCACTATTGCCAAAAAGCTCTGTTATCATGAACCATTAATTACTTTGTATAAACGCGAATGTTGTGAATAAATATATTGGGATTGATGAATCTTGTCTGTGTTGATTGGATAGATAATCAGACGCACTGTACTTGAGATGCTAGATAAATGGTAAATTACCTACTAGGGTAATTATTATATCAATTTTTTATACACCTGTTAACGTATTCAGTGTCATGAGTTTAGAGCAATAATAAATTATTTTATGACTTTGTTATAATTGTCACCTTAAACTCTGAAAATCTTGTGGTTCACTGCTTTAACTTTACACCTATGAATTTCACTCAACAATTTTGTTGACGTTTTTAGCATGTTTATCTCAGGTTCGTAAGGCGATAGCGTTGGATTGAAGCTTTTGAGTCTCATGGCATATTTTGAAGACTTTCAAAGCATATTTTGTACTATTCGATGATATTTGAAAATGTGCATGTAACTTGTACTTTGGGACCTCTTGTTTGTAACTCTGATTTTATTAATCGAATGATAACTTTTTAAAATGTCTCATTTAGAGGTCGTTTTCTATATCTTGAACTTTGTGCTATGCTGTCTCGATTTTTGCGTTGTTACATGTTTGAGTGAGAACTATACTAACACACCGAATGGGTTCAAGGACTTAGTTCTTGGAGGAGTAAATGCTCTCATAAATATGTATCATATTAATTATACGAGGTGCATTTACTCCTTTACACATTCTCTTTATATAGGGAAAGATCGAGGTGGATACCCGTGGGGTAATAACAACGTGTTAAGTTTCTAACTAGAAATGTACACTGGTATATTATTGCATTAAATGCTTCTATTCTTTTAATGTGTCCAAGACCAGTTTAGGAAACAATTTTGGCAACTCTTTTCCTTTTCTACCAACACTTGTACTTCATTAACTTTTTTTTGATATGTGCCTTTCACATATTTTTGAAAGAAAGTTTTCGCCTATTCTTTTAGAGGCTTAGAACTTTTCTTTACCTATCTAAGTTCAAAATGTCTTTGATGTGTTAAGGAGATCTTGGGGAGTGAGTGAGTTATTGTCATCACTAATTAACGAGTAAATTACATAAATCGTCCTTGTGGTTTACTGATTTTTACGGATCTTGTCCCTGTGCTTTTTTTTAAGCGGGTTTGGTCCCTGTAGTTTTAGATTTTTACGGATCTGGTCCAAATTTTGACCCAACTCCTAACGATCGTTAAAAAGGACCTAACTTGTAACGTGAGGGCTAACCTTGTAATTTGGGTTTCCCTCTCAAAATACAAACCACAAGGACGATTCATGTAATTTACTCTTAAAAAAAAAAAAAAAAATTAATACGAAATTTTTTAAATTTAAATGAAAAAAAATTAATTTTACTAAAAAAATATAATTTTAATTTAAAAAAATTTGTATAATTTTTTTTTACTTTTATTATAGGAAAATTTAAAATTTTATTATTATAAAAATTTTAATAAAAAAAGTAAAATTAAATTTGGGCTTATATAATAAACGCTTTTGTACATTTTTTATTTTATTAAAAAAATGATTTTTTTTTTAAAAAGTTTAATAATACGTTTTCATTAGTTTTTATACATTTTTGTACGCCTTTTTATGATTTTTGTACGTTTATATACAAATTTTTTTCCTTTTTGAATGTTATTATACGTTTTATCCGTTGTATACGTATGAAAACTTATCAAAATAGATAAAACATATAAAACGAACAAAAACGTATAAAAATGGATGATACACATTTATATGTTTTATACGATTTTTGGACGTTTTTTTCTACGATTTTTTTTCGTTTCTGGACGTTTTCATCCGTTTTTCTACGATTTTTTTTTTCGTAAAAAGGCGTACAAAAATGTATAAAAACTAATGAAAACGTATTATTTAACTTTAAAAAAAAATCATTTTTTTAATAAAATTAAAAATGTACAAAAGCGTTCTTACATAAGCCCAAATTTAATTTTACTTTTTTTTTTATTAAAATTTTTATAATAATAAAATTTTAAAAATTTCCTATAATAAAACTAAAAAAAAAATTATACAAAATTTTTTAAATTAAAATTATATTTTTTTTAGTAAAATTATTATTTTTTTTTATTTAAATTTAAAAAATTTCATTTTTTTTTAAGAGTAAATTACATGAATCGTCCTTGTGGTTTGTATTTTGAGAGGGAAAACCCAAATTACAAGGTTAGCCCTCACGTTACAAGTTAGGTCCTTTTTAATGATCGTTAGGAGTTGGGTCAAAATTTGGACCAGATCCGTAAAAATCTAAAACTACAGGGACCAAACCCGCTTAAAAAAAGCACAGGGACAAGATCCGTAAAAATCTGTAAACCACAAGGACGATTTATGTAATTAACTCCTAATTAACCCATCATCTTCTTTTAGGTTTAGGGACTTCAATTGTTATTTTCCGCTTCAAAAAGTGGTGAGACTTTCTTTAGTTTTTGAAAACTCTGAAGATGACTCTTTGAATGTTCTATCATTTAGGACTTTATTTACACTTATGATATTTATGTTTAAATCCTAGTCGAAGATCATTAGGCTTTAAAATGGCTCAACACAAATTAACCTCTAAACTTATTAGACTATAAGTTTTAATATCCAACTAACCCATTATAAATTTGTGTCCGTCAAATTTGATACGTCACGTGATTCAAGTGTAGTGGATTATTTGAGTTTTAGCTTTAACTACAAATTGTTCGTATACTTATTATCTTATGACTAATGTTAGAATCTAATAAATAATTTTGGTAAAAATTATGATCTCGGCTTAAAATAAAACAATTAAACCCGCTTCAACGAGGTGGCATTAAAAACTTGTTTTATACAAAACACACAAGGATCCATGCGATTTGGCAATAATTT
The DNA here is from genome assembly GCA_014162995.1 of Artemisia annua. Lineage (NCBI taxonomy): Eukaryota > Viridiplantae > Streptophyta > Magnoliopsida > Asterales > Asteraceae > Artemisia > Artemisia annua. Next base: position 69,537 of record LBNU01020199.1, on the reverse strand, counting down.
ATTTGATATGGTTGAGATCAAGGTTTTCAAGATCGGGATCATATCCAGGATCGTTTTCGTCTTTGCAAGATCATGATCGTAAGATCGGATCGGGATCTTAAGATCCTACTATAATGTCATTTCTTAATAGTTTTTGTAATATTATACAAATTTACAAATTATTATATATCATAAACACAAAATTATATGAATGTTCCATCAAAATGTTGTCCTAAATTATGATTATGAAATATTTAATAAGATTAACATGTTATTTTTTAAATTCTACAAAAAATAATCCAGAAATTTGCAGTTTTTTAGTTTGTTATCCTAGAAAAGTAGGATCGGATCGGATTAGATCTTAAGATCATATGGTCAAGATCGGGATCCTATAAGATCTTAAGCTTTCAAAGTTCCTATGTAAGATCCGGATCATTTTTGCTTTGCAGTATCGTAAAATCGTAAGATCCTAAGATCAGGATCGGGATCCTGACAACCATGATTGAGATTATGTATATTTAGATTGTAAGTTTTACCGTTATATTCATGTATTCCTCATTAAGATACCAAATAAGTAATGAATGAGTCATCATGGGGCTTGTGGTCTAGTGGTAAAGGCTTAAGTAGTTAAGCAAGCCCAAGTGAGAGTAGTACCGGTTTGGGTGACCGACCGGGAAGTCCTCACTTGGGAACCACAAGCTCTAATGATATCAGGCGAATCGGGAATACGAGTGGGGTTATCCCCTAAGGAGAGGCTCGCGGTTGGTATCTCTGCCCGAGGATGCGACACTAACTCGAGCCAACAACTAACAACTAACATCTAACAACTAACCCGCCGTTAAAAAAAAAAAGTAATGAATGAGTCAAAGATAAAGTCACATTCATTTGTCAAAACGTAGTTGTTAGAATTCGACATCTTACCTAATGACAGAAATTCAATCGTATCAGCAACCTTTTAATTAATAATATGATATTGGTTTAAGTTAGACTTTAAAGTGATCACTAGAAATTAACCACGTCACCCGCCAGGCCGCAACCAATAGCTAGACCGGGTGTAATTACGCTTGGCGGTGACGGTGTGGTCGGTGCTACATCTTTGGCCAAATCAACATCCACTTTCACCATCAAATGAACAACAAACTCTATCATAACTATTAACAACAAATTCATCAAATAAACATGTATTAGTTAAATACAAATATATTCCACAACAACACAAATACACAAAATAAAAGTAAGTTTCGTTTGATTGACGCCCTCACTAAACCAACACAAAAATACACCCACCACGTGCATGTAACATATCACGCATAGCATGCATGATCACAGATTGTTGTAGTGGTGCGTATTACGCATTTTCGCCCGATCTTTAGGACTTTAGAGTTCATCTACTCTTTTTTTTATATCAAATTTCTACTCCTCATGTAATTATTTCATTAATATGCAAAAGTTATTAGTTTTAGGCTATAACCTTTTAATTAAGGCTAATATGTAAAATGTAAAATCATTTTTTTTTTAACTAAAGCTATTATAGATAAATATATAATACATGCATGTCAATAAATTAATCTTTGCATATGGTAATTTTTTTACTAGTTCCGCCACTATACATCACAATTTTTATTTTTTCTATTTTTTTATTTTATTTTTTATTTTTTTTTATTTTTATATATATTTGTTATAAAACTTATGAAAGTGTTACGAAAGAAGGTTGGTACTCATATGGCCGGACGTGGATCCATGGGATAAATGGATAATCTCTTACACAAATATATATACGAACCACAACCACTAAACTATGATTTAGTGATCATGTAAAACTTGAGAATTTAAAGATCAAGAGAAAATGTAGTTTACCAACTCAATGCATATTGGATCAATGATATTATTGTTAAAGTAATCTGCATACGTTTGATCAAATATAAATATAGTTTTAACAAGTACTATTTGTTACCAAACATACACCACTGTTACAGTTTGTGGATAAATATTAATAGTCATATGACTTTAATCGAACTTGAGATCTCGGGATTGCACACGTTACGAATGAGTATTAAGGAATAATAATAAATGTATTTATATATATTTATTATTTTAACACAAGGACTTAACGAGCGTTAGTATTTACCGTTAAATGACTAACGACCGTTAGACGTAAATAAGGAAAAGATATGTTTATGCAATATGGAAACAAGAGAAGGATCTAGAACCCTTTTGGGGTGTTAGAACCGGCCACACAAAGGGGAGGGGTATCCCTAACCCTAACTTGTTCTCAAAGATTGTTAAACACTATAAATACAAACGTTAGGGTCAATTGTTTGGTGATCTTTTGTACACACATTATCCCTAAGTGTTTTTCTTCTCCTTCTTTGTTCCTAAAACCGATCGTACAAACCCTAAGGGTTCTAGGATCGAATTTTTGCTTGTCAAAAATTAACTCTTGTGTTTTTACTAGCATAACCTTAATATGGTTTAATTCGTGTGTACAAGAACGAGGTAATTACTCACTATAGTAATTATCAAGGGATCGATTAACAAAACAGTAAGGGGTTAATCATTGATCCATATAAACCCTAATTAGGGTTCTTCACTTGTTCAAGATTATTAAAGTTTGATTCTTGTTTAGCTAGAATCAAAAGGTACGTTCTTGTTTATGTTTATGTTAATCTTTTATATGTTATATGTATCCTACGCTTCCGCATATGTGACAACTTGATTTATATGATTCTCATGGTAGATAAATTCTAACAGTGGTATCACGAGCCTACTATAACATGTAATTAATTACATAAAATACATAAAAATTGTATCTTTAATTGTTTTAGATATACATGTTGATCTATTAGGGTTTGTTAAAATTTTTTGAAACCCTAACCCTAATTTGGGGGGGGGGTCGATTTCACCTAAACCCTAATTAGGGTTTGTGGTTTAAATTTTTTATTTAATTGGATTAGAAACCCTAGGTTTGCAACATGATTATGTGATCGTATCTTTGTGACCTAATTGGTAATTGTTATGCATGAATCCATGACGAAACATGCATGTTAGTCATGGATTAATTAATTAAATTAATTGAATGATTAATTGTTTATCACATGTTTATTTAGATAGATCTAAAATTGGGGAAGACCTCAATTGTAAAAAAATCAATTTACGTGCTATGTGGTGTATAATTGACTCTAGCTTACGCAATCGATTATTCGATGGATGTGGCTCACTTGTGCAAAGTGAAAGCTTTAGTTAATTATATGCATATGAAAACCTAGAATTGATTTGATTAGGGTTTATCTAATCAAGAATGCATGTGGCTAATTGTTTCACTTTATAATCGTTGTGTTATTAGTTGTTTATTTATTTGTTTGGTAAATTACTTGTTTATGTGATTATATTGTTTGACATGTTGTAAGCATAAAAGGGTAATTTTCAAAAGAAAATAAATTGGACTAATAATGGTGAAACATGATTATTAGAAACTTTAAACTACGAAATCTTATGTGTCATACTTAGGGGTTGGCCTTACATGCCGTAATGCGTTAAATGCATCCTCGCGACGAGATTTGTATTGTAAAAGTTTTTTAATGTTTTTTAAGACTAAAGTCATAAACTTTTGCTTGATTGATGTTTTTGTACATATGGTTATGAAAGTAAGTCTTCTTTAGACAAATTCAGAGTGATGGAAACAAGGATTGGAAAGAGCCTAGAGTCTACCTTTGGTTTCCATACACTTATGAGTGCGTTAAAGACGTCTTACCTACTTCACTATTCTATTACAATATCATCTTAAGGGTGATTTACCTCAATTCTACTTTGATGGATGATAATTGTAGGTTCTTCTTTAATTGGTGAACCCAATACCTCAAGCAAAAGATTTTGATTTTATCTTGCGAATTGGTAATTAAAAATTGTTTTGAAAACTAATGTCATAAAGATGAGTGCATGCATCTTTATACATGTTTTGATTGTCACATCAGAATTTAATACCCTATAAAATTTAAGTTACATGCCATCTAACTATAAGGAACACTTGGAGTTAATTATTTGGTATGCGTGAGACCTAGGCCAAATATTAATGACAAGGTAAATTTCCTAGTGTGCGTGAGACCACACATGGAGAATTTGCAGTTTCTAAGTTAGATGACTTAATTAAGTTGATGCGTGAGACCTAGAACTTAAGGCATGAGATGGGATGAAACATGATTACATGACAAATTGATGAATCAATTTGATGTAAATCCCATAATGATCTAGGAATTGAAACATTGTTTGCCAATTATTGTTCGACAGATTACCATCTTTTATACTTTCATTACTAGCAGATCAACTGATGTAATGAAACTTATGAAAAGTTGGATCCTAGGTTTTCAAGAAAATTATTTGGTTATATGAATATTTCCATGGGTATTAAATTTTCTTGAAAATATGTATTATCGAAAAAATACTAAAATTGAATTTTGTAAATTCTTTTAAATGTATTAATGCAACATTGAACCGTAAACGTAAATTATTCTTTTCACAAGTAAATTGATCTACACCCATATGGGTTTTTGGTTAGAGTCAACCTTACGAAAAGAATAAACATAGTCTTCTTTCCATAAAGAGAAGTGTGAGACTTAATCCTATCCCTTTTTTCATGAATGAGAAAGGTATAATAGGAAAAATTAGAATTGTCTATGTTCTAAATACATAACTCATATCAAACTTTAATAGTAAGATGATTTGCACATTATGAGTTATTAAAATAGAAACTAGACTAATTACCGCAAAATGGTAAAAGACAAACTAGCATATTTTATCTAGTTGTTTGTTTTGATCAATTGAAGATACTACATACAATTGTTGGAATGGTAGATCTATTCAGGAAGAAATTGCATGCCCAATTTTTTCAAGTTAATAGTTTGGAATGTGATGAATCACATTTATATATTAGAATACATTCTTTTAGCACCTATATAATTGTTGCGAATGGGTTTTCTCAAAAGATGTAGGAAAGTAACAAGCACACTATTTACTTTCACTGATAATGAAACACTTACAATGTTGTCAAATTCACTCGGGACCCCTTCGAGAATTCCAGCGAACCTTCACGATAGGAATTCGACTCTGCTTCAATTGTTTGACCTCATGGTCCATGATCTCTGCGGGTTCCTCCACAAAGTTAAGCTTGTCATCAAGCTGAATCTCTTCTAGTGGGATTACGGAAGACTCATCCGAAAGACATTTCTTGAGGTTTGAGACATGAAACGTGTTATGCACATTGCTGAGTTCTGGCGGAAGTTCAAGTCTATATGCTACCGGACCAATCCTTTCCAAAATCTTGAATGGTCCAATGTATCTCGGGTTTAACTTCCCGCGTTTTCCGAATTGTATCACGCCTTTCCAAGGCGAGACCTTCAACATAACTTTGTCCCCAACCTGAAATTCCAATGGTTTGCGTCGAACATCTCCATAGCTTTTCTGTCGACTTCTAGCTGTTTCGAGCCTCTCTCGAATCTGAACAATCTTCTCGGTTGTTTCTCGTACCATTTCTGGACCAGTACATTGTACATTGACAACTTCGGCCCAACAAACTGGAGAACGACACTTACGACCATACAATGCCTCGAATGGAGCGGCTTTGATGCTAGAATGGTAGCTGTTGTTGTAAGAAAACTCAATCGATGGCAAATGGTTAGCCCCTGGCTCTGATACCAATCTGTCACACCCTGAATTTACCTGATTGGCAGCGGAATTGAATACCTGGGTGTAACGTTCATGGCATCTCATACAAGGTTATATTGAATGACCTAAAGTGTCGTTTTGAAAATACAACGTTTGATCATTAAAACATTCAGAGTTTACAAAATATAGGTCCCAAAATGATGTTGCAAGTTTACCAAAACAAGTTCCAACAAGATCAAACGTTTACATAAGTGCATGAAATAAAAGTGAGACGCGTCGACTCCCGCGACTCCAAGTAGGTCCAATGCATGTCAACAAGAGCAAGTTAATTACCTGAAAATACATTGCTAAAACGGTCAACAATAATGTTGGTGAGTTCCATAGGTTTATAAAATGAAATGTTGTACGATAACCACAAGTATAATGTGCATGACAAAGTCACGTGAAAAATAGTACAATAGCATTAAGCTCATGACCCCGAAGCTTGACTGCATGAAATATGTGCCCCTCCAGAGTGTTTTGCCAGGCACTCTAATGTATATGTAAAATGAAATGCATCCGCTTGACTGTTGGTATAACCAACACGGATGGAGGCGTCACCCTCAATAGATCTATCCACTCACTCTCGCTTAAGCATAATTAACGGTCCATGATTGTATGGGGACTTAAATAAGGCAATGCGGTAACTTAAGCTATGTACAAGGAATTTGATACTTAGGCTCGTACGAAAATGGTGCAATGTATTCTCCCCCGTGGGATTTGAAAACAATATAAAAATGTATACGGGGCTATGAAAACTCACCTGAAGTGATGGTACAATGATGATGAAATGATCGGGACAACAAGGCGCGAGTATTAGCCGCAACCTATTATGAATGAATATGATTCTACTTTAGAACGTGAAGTGATGTAATGAATGTACATGCACATGCTATCTATACCACTCGTAGTGTAGAAATACTAGTTATCGTTGAAAGATAAGGTTTTCATAACTTAGGAAAATATGTCCATACTAGACTTGCAAAACTAATCAAGTAATATTGTACGTAATATGTTAGTGTTTAGACTTGGCATGTGAAAACCTTGAAATGACGTTTAGTAGTCGTGTAAGTAACCCTTTGGTCGTACGTGTTTCAACGGGTAAGAAGTACGGCTCTTCAATGTCGTTACTTGAAAATATAGTGTTTAGTACGTAATGTATTTCTCTATTAGAAAGCTGTCAAAATATTATATAGTTGTCGGGTTTTAAACGTGAATATCTCGGTCGTTATAGGCTCGTTTTCTACGTTCTTTATATCCATGAAATCGTATAAACATGTACTAATATATTTTCAGTAGCTCGGCTCACCTAGGTCTCGCCAAACGCCTCGTTTTGTCCGTCGAAAATCGTCCAACAGCAAGCACATTTTCAGAAAATTAGTTTTAGTCGTTAAACTTGGAAAAATCATATCTCCTTCGTTATTAACTCGTTTTTATCCCCGTTTTCGGCCATAGTTTCGTCTCGGAAAGTATTTTCTAAATATTTGGCCCAAAATAACCCACAACCAACTGAGTTTACCACGTTTTCAAAATAGTGACAGTAGGTATATATATATATAGTTTAAAAATCGATTTTCCTAGTTAGTAACTTGTCCAAAAACCATACAAACAACAACCAATCATCCCATAACCTACCATACACCTTCTTAGGGTGTCATGAGTTCCTAAACATCATCCACCATGATAATCTAACAAGGATCTACTCATATTAAGTATCTAGGGCTCATATGTTATAAAAAGTGTAAATGGAGTGGTATAAACTAACATATGCATGTATATCTTGTATAAAAATCATATGAACATTATAAGAACTTGGTAAAAATATAGAAATGAGTTTTATACACTTACTTGAAAGATTAGTGAAGTTTTTGCAGAAGAAAACCTAATAACACCATGGGTTTTTATTTCAAAATCCTAGTAAGGAATGAAAATAGAGCTTGATTATAACTTAAACTTGAAAACTTGATGTTCTTCCTTGATTTTCTTCTCTTGGCCGTGGGTTTGGAGAGGTAGAAGAGAGAATACTTTTTTTTGACTAATGAAATGTTACATGTAGTATGTTAGTTTATATGTATAAAATAAGTGTAGATATTTTAGAGACATGTAGTACTAATATTAATGAGAGTTAGTGGTGATTTTCAAAATGGCATGGTGAGAAGTAGGGAGGTATATGGCGTGTAAAAGAGTAGAAGAAAAAGGGGGTTTGACTTGGTTTGGTAACTAGTTAGAATTTGTTAATATTGTGTCCATATTTTGTGTTATAAATGATACCGAGTACCGAGTTTGCTAGAAATAAAATTTAACGGTACCAAATAGAATATAACGATGTTGTAAAAATTATAGAATTACATTCCTGATGAGAATCGGGTGTTAAAATAATTGTCGTATTGAAATATCGTAATCCGACGAAATTATTAGCGTATATCGTAAAATATAGCAACGTTCTCAAAACACCGGGTAAATTAATAAAATAATTTTTATATCATTATAATGAGTATGAAAATATATTAGGATCGTAGTCTGGAGCGTCGGACGTGTTAGTCACATTATTGATCGCGTGTTAACGTTTATTTAAAAATAAACATACGTAAAATGAAAAATGTACGAAAAATGTTAATTTGAAATACCTACGAGTGGAATAGTATGCAAATGTCATCGTGATGATATGCAGACTATTTCTAGTCCGAATGCAGTGTCCCTACTAATAATGCATGAATTCGCAGCTAAACCAAACCGGTTACGCGAATATGAATACCCGTAAACCCTGTTTACGATGAAATGAATGATGTGCAAGAATAGTGCTTTCCTTCCAGGAATGAATAGTGTCATATGAATAGTAAATTTTCTGAATGCTTCTCGGAATCTCAAATTGACTCCGAAAATGATGAATAGTAAAATGATGAATAGTGATCGATGAATAGTAAATGATGAATAGTAACGGGTGAATAGTGAAATGTCGAGGTTTGGGAAATGACCTGAAATTACGGGTTGTGATAGAGTGACTCTAAATCTACTAGTTATGCTAATGACACAAATCATATTGTTCATATTGACAAACGCAGGCGTGTTGTTTATATGGTACATGGTGTTGTTCCATGCATTAGTGGGAGAAATCTTTATTGTGTGCAAGGTACAACACATAAGAATATGAATTAAAGGATTCTCTTAACTGCAAAGTAAGAGACTTACATTCTAATGCACATCTAATCTAAGAAACACTTGGTGTTGAAATTTAGCTTAAGTGAGAACTTGACTAGATTACAACAACAAGGTGAATTTCCATGTATATGTGAGACCGTACATGGATAATTTACAGTTTCTAAATTAGACACCTATTAGAACATGTGTCAATATGATAACAAGACAACTTCAAACTACAATATTTATGTATTATTAGAATGACATAAACAAATGAAGTAAATAAATTAACTTGAATTACTATTGAAACCAAATGGTGGTGTTCAAGAATACTTTAGTTATACATGTTTATATCTTCTTATAAACATGAAGTCTTTTAAGTATTACAAGACTTATAATAAAGTAAGACGTTAACTTGTTATGGTTTATTAATTAAGACATATACAAGAAGTCATTGAGTTGATCAATGATTTGTAACGTGTAGTGGGATTATAACAGTTTATGTCTTCTTTCTAAGACATGAACATGAAGTGACTTGGTTAATAAGTACTTGAGTTATAAAGTATGCAAGAAGCTTGGAAATTCTATTTCACCATTAAGATGACTTAGTTGGTAAATAGGTAAGTCAAAAGGAGTATAAGTTTATCTTTCATATTGATAGATTGTCTTGCAATATGAGTTCTTATGAAATACTAGATTATAGTATGTTCAGTTAGGAAATCAAACTCTTGTTATAGTGTTTGGTTCAAGATAATTACATCTTCTTTTCTTTCAAAAGTTATCAAGGTTAGAAAATTGAGTATGGATTGCATATACTCAATTAGACTCCTAGAAGATTAATAAGACGTTATAGAATTATGAAATGTGATGAATCACATTAAGTCTTAAATTGGAGTTTTGAATTTGTTAAGCTACTTATGTGAAGGTTATTAACAAAACAATGTCAGGAACTGTCAATGTGTATTTGTAATGTCCTAAAAGAGAAAATTGGATTGTTGCTCTAATTGCTAAGTATTTATAGATGGTCTATATTACTAAAGGCAAGTGGGAGTTTATTACAAAATATATAATCTTCTAAAAACACACTAGTAAAAATCATGATGAGGCTTAACATGTAAATGATAAACCTCAAGATGATGGAATTATCATTCATAGATCCACTTGGATATCTCAGATATTTGGTTCATATGCTGAGGATTATATGATGAAGTATTAGCATATGCTGAGGATTATATGATGAAGTATTACCAAATATCGAATTGGATAAATTACTCATACTATGAATGTTATAGATGCTGTTCATAAAGATAATCAAATTTTAGAAATTTGGTTTATCTTAATTCTTAATAGTTAGAGAATGAAGATGAGTTTATTCAAAGATAATGTAACCCTAGTGGTTTAAATCTTTGTATAGAAATCGTATGGACAAAATTGTATACATATTTTAATGCATGTTTTATGACAAGATTATTAATCATATTTAAGCAATTAACTATGATTAAAAATTCTTTTCTAAGCACATTAAAGATAAAAAGATGGTAATTGTCATATTTATTTCCATGAATATGAAATTTGATAATGAATATCAAAACTCTTTCATGAATGATTACTTGAGCGAGGACGATAAGTAATCAAATGGAGTTTATGAATTCAAATAAATTTTTGGAAGTGTACAAAGGGCAATAATCCATGAATGGATAAATGCAAGCATCTAGGAGATTACTCTTATGTTTAATTATTAAATCCATGTTTTGATTTATAATTGAAATAAGATAATTTCTAAGTATTCCTGAAAGCTAGTGGGAGTATTATGTTTGATTTACTAAATCATATATGTTGTATAACATATAAGGAGTAACATTCCATGTAAGTAAAATGTTAAGTCTTAGTTTGGAATGAAACTTTACTTTAATGTTTTAGAAAATAAAACATACAACCTTGGAACTAAAGTTTATTATGTAATAAACATGTGCGGTAAATAAATCTAATAGAATATGATATATCATTTTGAAAGACTAAATGGATATATATATTTGTAAAGATAAAACATGAATGAAATCTAAGTCTGACTGAAGGATTTTCATATGTATCATGTTATTGTTGTATCATGCTTAAACGCTAAATGATTTGACAATATTTGATATCCAATTTAAAGTTATTATATAACTTGTGTAATAGATATTCTGATGGAATATGGTTGAACTTAGAATAATGATCCTCAACCTGGAATTGCTCCTAAATTCTAAGTATAAACAATATGGCAAATTGTTGCGTAATTGTTATAGCCGACAGTAAATCTTGAAAGATTATAAGGCATCAAACATTACACAATGGATATTAAGTTTACGAAAGCATATTGTGATTTGTATACAATGATGTTGGTTTAATTGAGATGACACTCTATACTAGTCATGGTAGGATTTTATCCTTGTTAATGGCCATGTGAACTAGTTGTGCTCAACTAAGAGCATAGTTGCATTATACATTAAATAATTAGAATACTTTAAACTTTAAAATGTTTGAAAGTTTGATTGTCATAAGTTTGTGATTGAGGATGTCACACCATTTATGAAATATTATGTGGCTATATCAAAATAGTTGGATGCGCACATACAAGAACTTCAATAATTGAATTCTTGAAATAAGTATTCTCAAAATTCCTATAGATCAACGTTAGTTGATTTATGCCTTGTCAACAAGTATGATTGACAAGACTTGAGGCATAATTCATTAACTAGAATTATCATGCATTGATCTATTTAGTATTTGGATAAAGGATATTAAGCAATTATTATTTGTAATGAATTAAAGTACTTTGTACGTTTGTTTTCATTAATAATAGATTGTATCCTATATTTGCATGTTTAAGTCCATGAATAACTTATGTTATTCTAAATTGTCCGTTGTCAATTAATGATATGGGAATATCATTAAACTAAGACAAATCTGAGTATTGGTTAGAATATACTTGAAAGTATATTGATGCGTTGTCATACCAATTTCACATGATATTCAATGAATTGAATATTGGACTTATCCCAACTACATGATTTTACTTTATGGATCTTGTCAGTAAGTAAATCATGAATTTTGTTATCCTCAGACTTGAGATGCCAGATAAGTGTCATGGATGTAGTGCATTTCTGTGAAGCAATCTACCGCTATCCGTAACTGGTAGTCATAAGGATTGTTTTCAGAAGTGTTGCAAAGTTCATGGGTTATTCTTGTAGTCAAGAGAGAATTTGTTCCTTCAAATTTGTTTTGAAGTTTAATACTGCTGGGCCCCTCGTAGGGTTGACAAGATGTTTGCGTGCGCACGCCCAAAGTCTATCTGGAATACGTTCAGATGTTTTGGTAATCTTGCTCAATCATAAACAACGAGAAACAGAATTGTTAATTAAAGAATGACTAAGATCCATATCTTTATTAACGTGGTATTAGTACCAAAAGGATAATAATAATGATGAATCATTAAAGGTTTTTCCAGGAAACCTAGCTCGAGTTGGTCTAGGGGCATTGCCGTGTTGCTAGACGCTAACCAATGTCATTACACTATTAATAGATATCCAAGTGGGAGCTGTTAGAGTTTGTGGGTAAATATTAATAGTCGTATAACTATAATCGAACTTCAGACCTCGGGATTGCTGATGAGTGTGTAAATACTCATCATTTTTACCTAATCTGAACTGCCAAAACATCCAAAAACACCCAATAATGCATCAAAATAGTGAAAATATTCCAAAAGTGTGTTTTATATGTTGTAGATGCAAAATGTTTGAAAACAAATGAAAAACAAACAAAGTTTGCACAATTGGCAGTTTTAGTCCCTCAACTTTCACAAATTGTCAAATCTAGTCCCTGGATATTTCAAAACATGCAAAATATCATAAAAGGTCCTTGGGGATTCATAAGTTGTCAAAACAAACCCTTTGAATATCAAAAATCACAAATTTACAACTATAGTATCTTAGTTAGTTAGTAATATATATTTGTTCATATAGTGCAAGTCTTGAATTCACATAAACTAGAATCGAAATTTTTAAAACAAACTTGTTTTCATAAATTTTAAAACGGACGGAAAACTATTCAACCCCCCATTCTAGTTTTCCACAATTTACTTTCACCTATTTAGGTAGGTTGAAAAGTAAATATAGATATTATCGGGTTGACTTTGGAAGATATTTGTGAATAGTGGCTTGGTTACAAGTAACTTTGGTTAAGCATAAGTTTGGTTATGATTATTTTGTTTTATTATACTAACTCTTGCAGGTACATAACCAATCTTTGCTAAGTCTAGTCTAGTAGTCGTTTTTTCTATTAGTTGCGATGCAAACAGGCCTTTGATCATTCAAGGTGTATAACTGAGATACACAAAAAATGGTTATTGATTCACCATGTCTAATGCACATAAGAATCAACTAGTCCAGAGCAAACGGCTACTGGTAAAGACTTCACAAATCCGTTTATGGTTGATAGTTTACCAAAAACTATATGGTTATCAACTCACCATATTCTTTATGATTAAGAGTTGGCTAGTCCATAGCAAACGGCTCATGGTAAAGACATATCAAATCCGTTAATAGCTGGTAGTTTGCTAAAAACTATGTCGAAAGCAGTTTAATTTTTATATATTTATTTTACCACTGCTTTTGAAACTTTTGTGAAAAATTCCCACTGCTAGTTCACAGTTGCCACTGCCAGTGTTATTTTTACCACTGATGAACTAGCCGTTACAACTGTTGTGTCAGTAACAAACTTTTTACTAGCCGTTGAGAGTAACTGCTTTCCATATTAATAGGGTAAATTTTTGGAAGATTATCTACTTTCCTAATTATATTTATTCTCTTAAAGATAAATATTTTCCATAGATAATTCTTTCTTGCGCATAACTCTCAAACCCTAGCACTCTATATATTTTTCTCTCAATTGGCGAGTTTATTATTCAATTCATACTAACACAACTGATTTTTCATCAAAAGATACTATGGCATCAATCACTTTTGCAGTTGAGCACAATCAAGTGGCAAATTTGGAAAAGTCAAACGACAAGAGTGGTCCTCTTTTTCATCAGATTGTGGACTTTCTAAACACTACTCATGTGAGGTATGCTTTACTTCTTAATCCCACAATCTATATCTCTCAAATCAAACAGTTTTGAAACTCTGTTGAGTCCATAACCATTGAAGATGGAGATACACATGAATCTGTGGATGCTCTTAGAGCCACAGTGGATGGGGTAACTATTGATGTTACTGAGTCATCCTTGAGGAGAATTCTCCAATTGGATGATTTCAATGGTATTATCACATTACCTATGCCAGAAATTTGGCAAAGTCTTTCATCCATGGGGTACAATACCACTGACAAACGGGCTACTTTCAAAAAGAGTGGTTTTTGTCCTCATTGGAGATTTTTGATTCATACTCTATTACATTGCCTTAGTCCTAAGAAAACATCTTATGAACAATTTAGTTCACCAATGGCTTACCCTTTGGTTTCTCTAGCTAAAGATAGGATTTTTAATTGGTCTAAATATATTTTTACAAGTATGCAAGGCAATGTAAAGAGTTCAACAAAAATTTTGATGTATCCGAGGTTTGTGCAAGCAGTGTTAAATGAATTTCAACTGCAACCCCATAAAAGAGTTTACAAAATCCGTTGCCTTAAGCCCAAAGTTTTTCAAAATATGGATAAAGTTGGCAATTGGGTTTTTACACCACTTTTTCCTCAAATGCTTGCAAGAATTGCACAGGTACAGGGTGCAGATGCAACAATCCCAGTTGTATCTCAAACCACACCCACAATAACCGTTCCATCTATTGATTATACTCCACCAGTTACTCATACCTATGAGAGGAGGCAAAAACAACCATCTCCTCTCATCACAACACAGCATGTTCCTGATCCTTTTGGTGTTGGAACAAGCAGTGTTGGTTACAGGCTTCAACCTAGCCCTGCTAGGGAGAATTCTGAGCCTTTGCCCTATGATTCACCTCTCCCAACAGGTAACACAGTTGGAAGTGTTGAGGGCAGTGAGCAACCAATGGAATTGATGGCATTATGTACCAAATTAACAAAGTAGGTTGGATCTCTGGAGAAAGATTTGGCACAAGTAAAGGAGCAACATGCCATGGATGTTACAGCTTTGAAACAAGAGATTCAAGCCTCGAAGGATGAAGTACAGGGGTTAAAGCAAAACAAGAGGACTGCAAAGTTGATGATTTCTTCTTCATCCTCTCCTAGTGAAGATTTCTTTGAAGATTTTGGGAATTCTCCCAAACAGGGGAGGAAAAAAGATGCTGAAACCAAGGGGAGGAGAATTGATTTCAGAGAAGAAGATGATTTTGATGCTGATTTTGATTTTGGAGTTCAAGATTTAGCATTTGAGCAAGATATTCCTCTACAGCAGCAACTTGATACAGATCAACCAGGGCAAAAAGATTCCACTGCTGTCAAACCCTGAATTTACCTGATTGGCATCGGAATTGAATACCTGGGTGTAACGTTAATGGCATCTCATACAAGGTTATATTGAACGACCTAAAGTGTCGTTTTGAAAATACGACATTTGATCATTAAAAACATTCAGTGTTTACAAAATATAGGTCCCAAAATGATGTTGCAAGTTTA
This sequence comes from Artemisia annua, assembly GCA_014162995.1. Lineage (NCBI taxonomy): Eukaryota > Viridiplantae > Streptophyta > Magnoliopsida > Asterales > Asteraceae > Artemisia > Artemisia annua. Next base: position 54,093 of record LBNU01020199.1, on the reverse strand, counting down.
CCAAAACAAGTTCCAACAAGATCAAACATTTACATAAGTGCATGAAATAAAAGTGAGACGCGTCGACTCCCGCGACTCCAAGTAGGTCCAATGCATTTCAACAAGAGCAAGTTAATTACCTGAAAATACATTGCTAAAACGGTCAACAATAATGTTGGTGAGTTCCATAGGTTTATAAAATGAAATGTTGTATGATAACCACAAGTATAATGTGCATGATAAAGTCACGTGAAAAATAGTACACTAGCATTAAGCTCATGACCCCGAAGCTTGACTGCAAGAAATATGTGCCCCTCCAGAGTGTTTTGCCAGGCACTCTAATGTATATGTAAAATGAAATGCATCCGCTTGACTGTTGGTATAACCAACACGGATGGAGGCGTCACCCTCAATAGATCTATCCACTCACTCTCGCTTAAGCATAATTAACGGTCCATGATTGTATGGGGACTTAAATAAGGCAATGCGGTAACTCAAGCTATGTACAAGGAATTTGATACTTAGGCTCGTACGAAAATGGTGCAATGTATTATCCCCCATGGGATTTGAAAACAATATAAAAATGTATACGGGGCTATGAAAACTCACCTGAAGTGATGGTACAATGATGATGAAATGATCGGGACAACAAGGCGCGAGTATTAGCCGCAACCTATTATGAATGAATATGATTCTACTTTAGAACGTGAAGTGATGTAATGAATGTACATGCACATGCTATCTATACCACTCGTAGTGTAGAAATACTAGTTATCGTTGAAAGATAAGGTTTTCATAACTTGGGAAAATATGTCCATACTAGACTTGCAAAACTAGTCATGTAATATTGTACGTAAGATATTAGTGTTTAGACTTGGCATTTGAGAACCTTGAAATGACGTTTAGTAGTCGTGTAAATAACTCTTTGGTCGTACATGTTTCAACGGGTAAGAATTAAGGCCCTTCAATGTCGTTACTTGAAAATATAGTGTTTAGTACGTACAATATACTTATAATAGAGTGCTGTCAAAAATAATAGGAGTTATCGGGTTTCAAACGCGTATATCTTGGTCATGATAAGCCCGTTTTCTACGTTCTTTATATCCATGAATTCGTATAAACATGTACTAAAATATTTTTAGTAGTTAGGACCCTCTAGGTAACGTTAAACGTCTCGTTTTGTCCGTCGAAAATTTTCCAACAGCAAGGTGATTTTCAGAAAATAGTTTTTCGTCGTTAAACTTTGGAAAATCATATCTCCTTCGTTATAAGCCCGTTTTTATCCCCGTTTTCGGCCATAGTTTCGTTTTTGAATGTATTTTCTAAATCTTTGGTCCAAAGTTTCCCACAACCCACTGAGTTTCCCACGTTTTTAAAATGAGGACAGTAGGTATAATATGGTTTCAAAAATCGATTTTCCTAGTTAGTAACTAGTCCAAAACCACTCAAACAACAACCAATCATCCCATAACCTACCATACACCTTCTTAGGGTGTCATGGGTTCCTAAACATCATCCACCAAGTTAATCTACCAAGGATTCACCTATTAACCATTTCTAGGGCTCAAAAGTTATAAATGTACAAAAAGAGTGGTATAAACTAACACATGCATGTAGATCTTGTATAAAATCATATATAATAAGAACTTGGTGAAATTATGAAAATGAGTTTTGACAACTTACTTGAAAGATTAGTGAGCTTATGGAGATGAAAACCTATAAAACAAATGAGTAAATTTCTTGTATAAGGTTATGTATTATTGGAGTAGACAAAAAGTACTTGTAATTAATGGGGTTAGTAAAATTTTCAAAGATGTAAGTTGATGGGTAGGGGGTGGCGGATTTGGATGGGAAATGGGATTTGTGTAAGATTTTTGCAAGACTTTGGTGTATTATGTATAGATTAATAGTTTTTGAGGATACCGGGTACCGAGTTTGCTAGAAATAAAATTTAACGGTACCAAATAGAATATAACGATGTTGTAAAAATTATAAAATTACATTCCTGATGAGAATCGGGTGTTAAAATAATTGTCGTGTTGAAATATCGTAATCCGACGAAATTATTAGCGTATATCGTAAAATATAGCAACGGGTCTCAGAACACCAGGTAAATTAATAATATGATTTTTACATCATTATAATGAGTATGAAAATATATTAGGATCGTAGTCTGGAGCGTCGGACGTGTTAGTCACATTATTAATCGCGTGTTAACGTTTATTTAAAAATAAACATACGTAAAATGTCAAATAGACGAAAAATGTTAATTTGAATATCCTACGAGTGGAATAGTATGAAAATGATATCCTGATGATATGTAGACTATTCCTAGTCCGTATGAAGTGTCCCTACTAATAATGCATGAATTCGCAGCTAAACCAAACCGGTTACGCGAATATGAATACCCGTAAACCCTATTTACGATGAAATGAATGATGTGCATGAATAGTGCTTTCCTTCTGGGAATGAATAGTGTCATATGAATAGTAAATTTTCTGAACGCTTCTCGGATTCTCAAATTGACTCCGAAAACGATGAATAGTAAAATGATGAATAGTGATCGATGAATAGTAAATGATGAATAGTAACGAGTGAATAGTGAAATGTCGAGGTTTGGGAAATGACCTGAAATTATGGGTTGTGACAACTGCTACAACAAATATTTCCGCTGCAGATCCAATTTCAACTGAAGTTCAAATTACCACTGCAGAGCAAATGATTTCCACTGCTGGTCAGACCATTACCACTGCAGAGGAAGAAATTGAGAAGATAAGAAAAGAAAAGGGTAAAGCAGTATTGCCCGAATGAAGAGCAACCAAAAAGGAAAGTTAAAAGGAGAGTACAAGCTCAAGTTGATTATGATGCTGAAGTTGCCAGAAAGTTTAGAGAAGATGATGTTGCAAACAAAAAGAGATTGGATGAAATGGAGATTGCAGACTTCATGGAGGCTAAAAGATTGGACAGAATGGAAACCACTGCTTCTATGGATGTAAATCCAATTTCCACTGTTCCACCTACAATTCTGAGAGAGAAGACTCCAGAATTCACATATGTACCTACAGATGAAGAAGTTGAATTCTTGGTTAAGCATGATCCAGTAATCAAGAAGAAAGCAATTGACCTTGTTGCAGATAAGACCTTAACTGAGGAACAAAGAACAGCTCAGTTGAAGGATTTTATTGAGATGAAGAACAGACAAGCACTTCAAGAAGCAATTAGTTCAGTCAGAAAGGGTCAAAAGAAATCAAGGCAACCAACTAAGGCACAAGTGATTTCATGGATGAAGACTTATTGTTGTCATGTTGGTGGCTGGAAAATGCATAAATTCAAAGGGATGACCCATGATCAGGTTGAAGGTGTCTACTACTGAGTTAAAAGGCAAGATCTTGACTTTATTCCTATGAACTCTGAAGAAGAAGAAAGAAGATTTCCTCACCTGAAGAGAAAGGCTAAAGATAAAGAACCTTAGACTCAAAAGAAAACAAGATTTGTTGAAGAACAACAGGTTCAGTCTGAGAAATTCACAGAAGAACAGCTGACTGGTATGATCTTGATAGAAGAAGAAGATTTTTATCATGACCCACTGCAAGTCAGACATCCTATCATTGATTGGGAAGTTTACACTGCTAGCAACTTTGCTACAACATGGAAAATTACAAGGCTAGGTGGTGAGACTTCATCATTCATTCAGTTTGAAGAACTTATCAAAGCTTGTGACAGAGATGATCTTGATGCACTGTGGAGATTGGTCCAAGAAAGATTTGATGCTTGCAATCTTAAAGATGTAAAGGAAATGCAGTTGTGGGTTGATTTAAGAAGGCTCTATGAACCAGATATTAATGAAAACTTTTGGAAGTTTGAAGCTATAGGTGTGGAAACTACATGGATTTATTATGTCTCATGTGAAGTTCATCATGTTTCTACAAAAGCTGGAGTGGATGCTTTTATGTTTGCTGAGAAAGAATATCCACTTAGAGCTGAAACTCTCACTTCAATGTTGTCAACACAAATAAGAGTTCATGAAGATACTGAAAAGGTAAGAGCATTAATAAAAAAGAATTCAAGAACAATGTTCAAGAGCTATTCAAGCATTAAGAAGAAAGTGAAGTGTTTGGAAGAATTCCCCAAATCCTAAGACATGATGCAGATTGAAGAAACTTATTGATTTGCAGAGAAATCATAAGTTTAGGGGAGGATTGTTGGGAATAAAGCTAACAGTTACCACTGATAAGCTTGTGGAAGACACTGCTGAAGAATGCACTAGCAGTGGAAACACATTACCACTGCTAGTACATATTATTACCACTGCTGTTAGGATAACTGTTATGTATTTGTATATAGATAAATATAGAAAAGATCTTGTGTATATTCTATTATGATAGCTTTATATTTATCTTGTAAAGGACTCCTTGTGCTATAAAAGGAGGTCCTAGGTCATTGTTCTAGGTACGTATCAACACTAGAAAGCTTCAAGGTGTAACCCTAGTGATAAGCAAGATCACTCGTATTATTATCAATAATATTGAAGCTTTGTGTTAAACTTACAACTGTTCTTACTTACATTACATCATACAATTCATATTCTAAGTATTGTTAAGTATATTCCGCGTGCTTAATAATATAACTCAAAGTATCACTCTAACACAAGGCGTGTGTTTAGATCCTACATCCGTGCTTGTGTGTGTCGACTCAACAAGCATACCATCAACATAAATAAACAATAATGATCTATGGGTCTAGCCGTAGCTTAATAAGTTCCTTAAATAGATTGTCGACGTTTATCAAGTTCGTCAACCCAATAATCCTCCACAACATATTTACTTAACTTATTATTCCTAAACCATACCACGTCCTAAATCACATAGCACATATCGTACTACTTGGTAAGCTTTAGAGTTTAATAAGCATTATAAATAGATCGTCAAAACTTATCGAACTCATCAATTCGATAAACCTCACAAAATATTTATTAACTTATCACCTCAAACTCCTACCATGACCTAAGGCATTGTAAGATATATTATTTGATAATAAACCCCATCAATATAACTGAATAGGTCTTATTTAATCCGTCGACTAAATAAGTTAAATAGTTATTTAGATTGGGTGCATTAACGAATACGAGTCACAAGTCCGAGTCATCACTTCTCGGCTCATTGTCCAAATCCAATGTCAAGGCAGTTGTCGGAATCAACCATTGACTAGTAAGTCAAGGTGACCCCGAATCGCTCAAGCTCACAAGTCCAATAATATATCATCATGTATCAAAATAACCCTGTCAACAAATCCAAATCAAACCACTCAACAACAACAACATCCGGGTCCGACTACGGTACCCAACTAACCTATCTCCGTCAAACTAATTGCCGTATCAAAACCATTGCCGAGACCACAAGGGTCTCGGCCCCCTTGTTACTCCTTTCGGCCACAACAAAAATAACTACAACAACAAGTAACAAAAGCAACCACAACAATAATAGCAACAATAACAAGTAATTAACTACTAGAAAGAAATGAAAACCATTGCCGAACCCATGGGGTCTCGGCTAGGCTTCTCGGACGGAACCAAGAACATCACGAGCTCGAGACCAAAGGGTCTCGGCTCATTTCTTTCAAAACACGACACAAAAACTCGAGACCGGAGGTTCTTGACTTGCGTTATCCGATCAAAACCAAGCCACAAGGGCCCTAGGGGTCACGGCTTAATACCCACGAGCAAACCATCGAGCCAAATCAATAAAAACATCAAATCTAACAAAACCCTTAACATGAATCGAGCTTAAATCAACACAAGACGGATACCATTTCATTTCTTTTATCGAAAATCTTTTTAATCCTTTAGATCTACACCCAAAACCAAGAAACCAACTGAGTTTGACTCGGTTGAGTCAAACCCATCGCGTATGAACGCGTTCTCACCTTCAAACCTTCGAACAAGACCGAGAAAATGGTGGTGGTGGTGTACAAACGGCAACGAGGTGGTGGGTTTCTTTTTGGGCGCGTGTAGTACCAAACGAGAGAGAGGAAGTGATGGTGAGTCGAATGGTGGTGGCGGTGAGGTTGGGTGGCTGGCGGTGAGGCGGCGGTGGGGAGTTGGAGGTCGGCGGCTAAGGTGAGGAGAGGAGATATGTGAGTTGGTGATGATAAAATGAAGAAGGAGGGGTAGGGTTAGGGGTTTAATACCCGAATTTTACAATTTAGCCCCTCTAGTTTCTATATTTTTCTCCAAGACCTGGAAACAAAAACCGATAACGCTATACTCAATTAACTTCCCCAAAAACTCGAATATTTATTCACAAAAAACAGCCAACTATCACCGACGTAATTTAAACTTGTCACCATACACTTTTTAATACATTTCCATAAATTTTGATTATAAATACGTCCATTTATTATAACACACAACCATTAACAACATTTCCAAATTATTAGGTTTCCTAGTGCCGAAGTCAACGTAGTGCCTAATGAACACAATAAATAACATTCACGGCATCACTCATATAAAATCTACGATACGAATAAAACTCCACATATAATTCACATATTCAAGTCACGTTTTTAAAATAGACATAATTCAATGGAAATAAATTCCAAACATTTTCATATCGTTAAATTTCAAAGTAATGCGGATTTTGAAAATAGCTCCCTAATTTGCCAGTTGTCACAAGATCACCATGTAGGAAAGCATTGTTGACATCCATTTGTTCAATTATCCAATTTTGAGAGACTGCAATAGCTAACATAGCTCTAACTGTTACCATTTTAGCCACTGGTGCATAAGTTTATGTGTAATCTACTCCTTCCTTTTAATTGTAACCTTTTGCCACAAGTCTGGCTTTATACCTTTCTATTCTTCCATCAGCATGAAACTTGATCTTGTACACCCATTTACTTCCAATAGCCAACTTTCCAGGTGGTAAAAGTGTAAGCTCCCAAGTACCATTCTTTTCTAATGCCACAACTTCCTTATTCATTGCTTCTTTCCATTCTGGGTGTTTTGATGCTTGGTGAAATGTGGTTGGTTCAGTTTGTGTATCAATAGCATTAATGAAATGAAATGATTTGGAGCTTAAATTAAAATGATTAAAGTAATGTGAATGATGAAATTTATGTTTATGGAGACTATGTGTAACACCCCCATTTTCACGTTTTGCAGCGGATTTAGAGTTGGGGTATTACTTCATGGAATCACATTTACAGTAATAGAAAACGACTCGAAAAGAGACATTTTTATAAATATGTTATCATTCATTAAAATATCAGAGTTTTATTAAGGTGAGGTCCCATGAATCTAAGTGTGAAATGGTGTAAGAATGATAACAGGATTGAAAGTTCTCCGAGTTCAATGCATTCTCCTGCCATGTCTCCATAATGGTAAACCTAGGATACATGCTTAAAAAGTCAACACTAGGTGTTGAGTGAGAATCATAGGTTTAAGTGTTAGTGAATACAAGTTCCCTGGGCTACGTTGTTACACCCATCTAGGAAAATGTTGTGTGTGTGTGTGATAATTGTGATGCATGCACAATTATCAGGTGTGGGGTATGTTGCACTAAGCTCATGAACCACACGTTAACAATCCGGGTCATGTGGGCTGCAGACCCAACATGAGGGGATGGGAAGGATAACTTGCCAAAGTTAATCCTTCAGTGGGTTCAAGTATAGTACTTATTGGTACCACCCAGTGAGGTGTTAATACCAACGGGAGTTTTCAAACTCCAATAGATCTATCAATTATACTCGCGTTCGCGTGGGTAAAATATCCCAAACGATTAGATTCATGAATTTTAGTTATGTAGTGATGGCAGATAGTTTACTCATGCAACAACCAAAGAAAAAGACTTGTATTCGGTTTTAAGTAAAGCAAGTAGCAAGTATCCCCTTCGCAGGGTTTGTAAAGCATTTAGAGTGAAAGTTTTAAAAGATGTGAGGCTACGAAAACTCACCTGGGCTTAGGGAATTCTAACTAGTTTAAAGAGTAACTCGGAAACTAGACTGCCTTACTCACGTATCCTGATATAGTTGTTGTTGTTGTTTGTTGTGGATGTATGCCAAGCTTTAGTTGTTTAGTTTATGTTTCTTAAGTAATTATTCTTAGGGTTCTTAGAGTTTTATATATAACACAACACCGTTCAGGCCATCACAATTCAGAAGTATAAGACTCCTCACATGAAGCTCCCTACTATTGTTTAATGTATCAACATAATACCGTTCGGGCCATCATAATTCAAAAGTTAATACTCCTCACATGAAGCTCCATACTATTGAGTCATGTTGTTATTAGGGTTTAGTTATAACATAACACCGTTCGGGCCATCATAATTCAGAAGTATATGCAATAATCGTTTGAGGAGTCAGGGCACTTTAAATCGTAAACCCAACAAACTCGTCAGAAAGAAATATCCACATAGTACTCCTCACATGAAGCTCCCTAGTATTGTGTTATGCTTCTAACTTTAAAATAGGTTTGCTATATATATGAAATAATTTACTTTATACCCTTTAAGTTTAGTATATTTACAAAGTCTACCCTAGACTTTATAATACTTATATTACTTAGGTTTATAACTATCTAGACTTAACACTATTAGTCCCTATACTTATATATTTTGGAAAAATGACATAAATGACCCTTGGACTTATAATTTTTCTGTATTTACCCTTTATACCCTTATCTTTATAACTTTTGCAAAACTAGTCCTTTTAAGTTTATAACTTTTTAACTTTTTATCCTAGGGTTTTATAATTTTGCAAAAAGGGTCCTTATACTTATAAATTTTAAGAAATGTCAAAATAAGTCCCTATACTCTATATTTTTAGAAAATTACCATATATACCCCTATGCATGGAAAACTTTGCAAAACTAGTCCAAATTCCATGCAAACTATATTTTTATGAAATAAAAAGGTTTCCTAGCTTATGTTTAACTAATATTAGCTTATCGAAGTTACCTAAACTAGCTTTAGGCTTATGGAAATGACTTATATCATGTAAACATGTATTCGACTCTATTTAGGGTTTTATAAAGAAAACTAACTAGTTATAGTGTTCAAGGCTTAGGCAAGGTATCCTATGGGTTCTAAGGCATCCTAATACTATCCTAATACTAAACTAAAGCTAAAAGAACTAAAAGCGAAGGCTTACTTGGTTAGGGATGGTTTAACGAGGATTAAGCTAGGGTTAGGGTTTTCTCGATGGCAACACGACTCAACAAAGCCTCAAGGCTTGCTCTACTCGACTCCTAGGAATTCTAAGGATCCTATACTACTACTAACTACAGAAAATTTGAGGTGGAAAGAAAGAATGGAATGGTTTGAAATGAGGAGGGAGTCGTGGTATTTATAGGGCTCACAAACCTTGGTGGCCAAGTTTGGGGAGTCGTGGTGTCACGAGGAGGGGGAGTGACTAAGAAAAGCTAGTTGCTGAGTGTTGGGAGCTATAAGGGTGGAGGTGGAGGTGTATAATGGCGGTTTTAAGGTCGGTTTAGGTTTTGTGGTGGAAAGAGAACGAAAGGTTGAAGGAGGTGACAAGGTGGTGATGCACCACCTTGCTTGCTAGCTTAGACGTGCTTGTAAGCTTCTTGGGAGGTTTAGTGGTGGTTTAGGGTGATTAGTGGTGGATTAGTGGTGGTTTAGTGGTGGTTTAGGGTGATTAGTGGTGGTTTAGTGATAGTTTAGTTAAGTAGGTGACAAGTAGGTGATGCACCTACTTGTGTGGGTGCTTGTAAGGTGTTAGGATGCTAGCTTAACTAGGGAGAGGTGTTAGGGTGCTTGGTTGTAAGGTTTGAGGTACTATAGTAACCTAGTTCTAAGGTTTAGGTCTATTTCTAACCTAGTTTT
>LBNU01020199.1:33180-43959 GCA_014162995.1 Artemisia annua | reverse complement strand
AAGTATATGCAATAATCGTTTGAGGAGTCAGGGCACTTTAAATCGTAAACCCAACAAACTCGTCAGAAAGAAATATCCACATAGTACTCCTCACATGAAGCTCCCTAGTATTGTGTTATGCTTCTAACTTTAAAATAGGTTTGCTATATATATGAAATAATTTACTTTATACCCTTTAAGTTTAGTATATTTACAAAGTCTACCCTAGACTTTATAATACTTATATTACTTAGGTTTATAACTATCTAGACTTAACACTATTAGTCCCTATACTTATATATTTTGGAAAAATGACATAAATGACCCTTGGACTTATAATTTTTCTGTATTTACCCTTTATACCCTTATCTTTATAACTTTTGCAAAACTAGTCCTTTTAAGTTTATAACTTTTTAACTTTTTATCCTAGGGTTTTATAATTTTGCAAAAAGGGTCCTTATACTTATAAATTTTAAGAAATGTCAAAATAAGTCCCTATACTCTATATTTTTAGAAAATTACCATATATACCCCTATGCATGGAAAACTTTGCAAAACTAGTCCAAATTCCATGCAAACTATATTTTTATGAAATAAAAAGGTTTCCTAGCTTATGTTTAACTAATATTAGCTTATCGAAGTTACCTAAACTAGCTTTAGGCTTATGGAAATGACTTATATCATGTAAACATGTATTCGACTCTATTTAGGGTTTTATAAAGAAAACTAACTAGTTATAGTGTTCAAGGCTTAGGCAAGGTATCCTATGGGTTCTAAGGCATCCTAATACTATCCTAATACTAAACTAAAGCTAAAAGAACTAAAAGCGAAGGCTTACTTGGTTAGGGATGGTTTAACGAGGATTAAGCTAGGGTTAGGGTTTTCTCGATGGCAACACGACTCAACAAAGCCTCAAGGCTTGCTCTACTCGACTCCTAGGAATTCTAAGGATCCTATACTACTACTAACTACAGAAAATTTGAGGTGGAAAGAAAGAATGGAATGGTTTGAAATGAGGAGGGAGTCGTGGTATTTATAGGGCTCACAAACCTTGGTGGCCAAGTTTGGGGAGTCGTGGTGTCACGAGGAGGGGGAGTGACTAAGAAAAGCTAGTTGCTGAGTGTTGGGAGCTATAAGGGTGGAGGTGGAGGTGTATAATGGCGGTTTTAAGGTCGGTTTAGGTTTTGTGGTGGAAAGAGAACGAAAGGTTGAAGGAGGTGACAAGGTGGTGATGCACCACCTTGCTTGCTAGCTTAGACGTGCTTGTAAGCTTCTTGTGAGGTTTAGTGGTGGTTTAGGGTGATTAGTGGTGGATTAGTGGTGGTTTAGTGGTGGTTTAGGGTGATAAGTGGTGGTTTAGTGATAGTTTAGTTAAGTAGGTGACAAGTAGGTGATGCACCTACTTGTGTGGGTGCTTGTAAGGTGTTAGGATGCTAGCTTAACTAGGGAGAGGTGTTAGGGTGCTTGGTTGTAAGGTTTGAGGTACTATAGTAACCTAGTTCTAAGGTTTAGGTCTATTTCTAACCTAGTTTTGCCTAGAGTGAGTTTAGGATTTTGCCTAGGGTTTAGTGCCTAAATTAGGGTTCTATGAGTGTTTAGTGACTAATACTAAGTCGTAAGGGGTTTGTACTAAGTGGTGGTAGCTTATGGGAAAGTTTTGGGAAGGTTTGACCTAGTTTTCGGGAAATTATAACCTAGTTATGGTTTTTTGCCTAAGCGACTTGTACCTAAGCTCTAATGGGTTGTACTAGTGCCTAAGGGTCCTAAAGTATCCTAATGTTCCTAAGGTAACTCATACTTAAGCATTGGACACTTTCAAACTAGTTTAACTAAGCATATAGGGTTTAGTAAGCACATAGACCTAATTAGGGTTTGTTTAAGGTTTGTTATGGTTTAGTGGTAAGTTTAGTGTGTTAGATTGGTAAATTACTTATTATGGTGTTGTTTTGATCTTATGCTTGACATACAAAGGGTTTATAGGGTGTGAGTGTTGAGTTATTTGGCTTGTGAGGATACGTGGGCAAGTCTAGAGAGTCATGCAAGTAATGAATGCACATAAAAAGCAAAAATTTACCTGTGAAATACCTACTATAGGTCTATAGGTATTTGTAATGGGAATGATAGTGATGAGATTTTGTGGGTTGTTACAGTCTTACCCCCTAGAAGAAATCTCGTCCCGAGATTTTGATGAACGTAGGAGTAAGGGGAAAAATGAGTCGAGAAAGATAAGAGGAAAGAAAAGAGTTGTACATCACCAACTTGACGCTTAGCCCAAGTATCATATTTGGTTATTTATTAATCGCCCTTTGGGGGCCTGCTCCAGTCCCCTTACGAAACTTTCGTTATTGGGTTAGCCATACACTTCACATGTTTCTAGCGATTCACATGGCATCATCAAATGATACAAGTCTTGGATAAGAATCTACAACGCACTAGAACGTCAGGAATTGTTTGTACATATGCCAGATACTTGGTCTTATTTGTTTATATCTCATTACTTAAAAGTAATGGCGTCCCAATCCTTCTAAGTAAGAGCTTATAAATTCATGATCCATTCGATTTATAACTTTCTTCTTAAAATGAAAAAGCGTCCTAATTCATTTTATAGAATAGTCATCATAAATCGTCCTTAAGTAGTATCGGCGGAAACGGAAAGAGTGATCCACATTTAAGGAAATGTGGGTCAAGAGTGTTTTGGAGACAAGTTCAAGTCACGACAGAGAGAAGTTCTAGTCATGGTGGCTAGTTCTACAACCTCTCTGTTGAGCAACTAATCACCTGGTAGTTATACCATGTTATGACTAGTGTGACAGGCGTTATCTTATTCTTGCAACCTTTTCAAGGCGAGATAGTATAATACCATAGTCGAACAAATGAGGATTAAAGTTCGGCATAGATATTCTTACAAGATCTAACTAATAGAATCTTGTGATATGACGAGAAATAAAAGTTCTAATTCTTAGAACCTTGTAGGATGGGGTAGAGAGAGAATATAGAGGAAGAAAAATAGAGTGAAAAATGATGGAGGAACGAAAAGATGAAAAAGAGTGAAAGGAGGGATGAAAGTGGAAGGGTGAATTTTTATGGGAGAAAGTGAAAAGGAAGGAAGGAAGTCAAGGAATGAAATAGATAGGTATGAAGGTGTGAAGGATAACGGAGGAGTGGGTTTAAACGGAAGAGTAGGATTAAACGGTAGAGTGAAAAGGCGGGAGAATGAAATTTGAAATGGCGAGAGTGGAAAAAGGCGGGAGAGTGAATTTGAATGAAAGGATGTGGGGAAACGGAATGGTAGGGTTTAAAATAGAAAGATAAGATTAAATGAAGGAGTATAGGATACCTGTAAAGATAGTATCCTAATGGAATTTTAAGATTTACTAGATTCCTCCAAGTTTTTGTTTTCCCCCTAAGGTTCTTCTAGTTTTCCTAACTAGTCCTAAACTTCTAAAGGTGATGTGTTTGGTTCTATTGAAGTAGAGGGTTTTAAAGTGGGAGAAGGTTTAAGTTGTTTCTTTCCTAAGGTTTTACTAGGAGTGTTACTATTCCTAGGTAAGGTTTCAGGTTTTCTCTTTTGTTTTAAGTTGTCTATTACTACGAGTATCACTATTATTATAAGTATTACTATTCCTAGGTACTTGAAACCAGTTAGGGTAGTATCCATGTTATCTTCTAAGTGTAATTCCTAATGTGTATCCTAAGGAATATCAAATCCTAAGATGTAATCTAATATCCTCAAATATCTTATTTCTAGTTATAGCTAATAGCCTTAAGTTTTAGATCTAGGTTATAAATTCTTAGAGTAGGTCTAGGATGTTCTAAGGATGTAATATTCCTAGGGGTTTCTAAATCCTTATATAACTTTTAGGATAAGGTGTAGGAAAATCCTAATAAAGGTCGTTTGCTAGGTCTAGGTGATTTATATTCCTAAAATAGTCTATTCCTATTTGGTAAAGGCTTGCTTATTTACCTTTACTGGTAGAAGCTTAATGTGTCTAATCTAAACTAGAGATTTAATAGTTTTAGGGTGGAGGTCTAGAATTTCTTATATCTAACCTATGTTCTAATCCTAATGTCCTTAATGAATTCTTATATTGACATATATCCTATCTTATAGGGATGTATTTCTAATTTTTCTATCTATCGGGGTAGGGATTTGGTTTCTAATCTATAAAACCTTAAAATTTCCTAATCTTATTTCCTATTTCCTCAAGGATTTCTAACCTATACTAGTGTCTAAGGTATTCTATACTTAAGCTTATGTTTTTCTAGGGATATCCTAAAGTCATTTCTAACCTAAAGTATGGGAATCCTAAAGGGTATGGTTCGGGTTTTACTAAGAGGGAAGGGGAAAACTAACTCGGGAATCATAGCAATCTAAGGAAGGGAAGAAGGAAAGGATAGGAATATGCTCATATATGATTACCATATATTTGCATATAGGATAGTTAGGGGTAGATTCTAACTAGGGGAATGATAGCTTAACGAAGCTATGGAAGTAGTGAGGATTTAGAGATCGGAGGAGAAAGAATTCAGAACTCTATGGTGTAGAATAAAAATTCTCACCATTGATAAGGAAAGTGTTTGGAAAGGTTGGGTTTTAGGAAGGGAAAAAGTATAAGGGGAACTTAAAACAGTTTTGAGATTCTATGTATCTATGGCATCGGGGTGGTTTATCCTAAATTCCTAGAGGTAGGGGTTCAAGGTTTGGGGTAGGTTATAACAAGTACCCAACTTGTTATAGTTTATAGGGCAGGTCTATATTCCTAGGGGTTGCTATAATGTTAGGGATAACCTAAGGTGAGGAAAGGCATTCCTAAATCTAGTTTATCTAAATTATCCTAATTGAGGGGCACCAGGTAGTTTCTAAAACCTAACTTATTTTATTGATTTCCTATTTTACATATCCTATAGGCACTAATTATTATAGAGCATACTTCCTATGGTTATAAAAGGCATATTACTTACGGTTTTTCTAAGGTTTTCCTAATTCCAAGAGTTTGTATTTTCTAAGTTTGATTGATGATTTTCCTCATCATCATCAATCATTTTTTCTCTAAAGTGCATATCCTAAAACGGGCAAAGGCTATTTTATGGTGGTGTCTCATTCGGTTTTTCTGTATTTTAGCTACCTTAAAACGGGTTTCTTGTAAGGTATTTCTTAAACTACTATAGTCTGGTTGATTACCTAAGTTATTATCATGACCTTTTTCTATCTTCTCAAGAAGGTCAAGGAAAATTTCATCCAAGTTATTTAAAATTTCCTCTAATTGATTTTCCTGGTTTTCTAAAGTTGTCCTAATGGGGTTTTCTCCAAATTCATCTTTCCAAGATGAAATGGGAGCAAGATGAAATGGGAGGGTTTACTAAGTAAGGGTTAGGTGCTAATGTATAGGGTTTCCTAAGGTTATATCTAGGGGTATAGGTAGGGATAGGGTTCCTAGGTATACATTGTTCTCTAGAGAGAAAGAAACCATGGGGTTCTAATCTAGGTGTGGGGAATGGTGGATGTAAAACAGGGTTTAAGGGAGTTATAGGTGTTGCCTTAGTATAGAAATCTCTCAAGTGTTTTAAGTGTGGGTTATCTATGAAAGGTGTAAAACCTAAAGGTAAAGGTGTATCTAAACTATTCCTAAAGTCTCCTAAGGTATCGGGAAGGTAGGGTTTAGGGGAACAATCTAGTACATTCGGAGAGGAAAGGTCATTCTCCAGATGTAGACTAGATTAGACGGGGGTAGAGTAGTGGGGAGTAGACATAGCTAACTAATAATAGAGATGATATGCATTATGCAACAGTTATGCAACTAAGTACTATTTTAAATGCATCATTTAGCAGTTAAGCAATTAAAAACTATACTAACCTTAGCATGTATGATTACAGAGGATGGCAGGGGCACTGAGGACTTTCTCGGGTTTAGGAAAAAGTAGTTGTAGTTTAGGTTTTGACCTTGTTCTCTACAACTGATGCTCTGATACCAATCTGTAACACCCCCATTTTCACGTTTCGTAGTGGATTTAGGGTTGGGGTATTACTTCATGGAATCACAATTACAGTAATAGAAAATGACTCAAAAAGAGACGTTTTTATAAACATGTTATCATTCATTAAAATATCAGAGTTTTATTAAGGTGAGGTCCCGTGAATCTAAATGTGAAATGGTGTAAGAATGATAATAGGATTGAAAGTCCTCCGAGTTCAGTTCCTTCTCCTGCCATGTCTCCATAATAGTAAACCTAGGATACATGCTTAAAAAGTCAACACTAGGTGTTGAGTGAGAATCATAGGTTTAAGTGTTAGTGAATACAAGTTCCCTGGGCTACGTTGTTACACCCATCTAGGAAAATGTTGTGTGTGTGTGATAATTGTGATGCATGCACAATTATCAGGAGTGGGGTATGTTGCACTAAGCTCATGAACCACACGTTAACAATCCGGGTCATGTGGGCTGCAGACCCAACATGAGGGGATGGGAAGGATAACTTGCCAAAGTTAATCCTTCAGTGGGTTCAAATATAGTACTTATTGGTACCACCCAGAGAGGTGTTAATACCAACGGGAGTTGTCAAACTCCAATAGATCTATCAACTATATTCGCGTTCGCGTGGGTAAAATATCCCAAACGATTAGATTCATGAATTTTAGTTATGTAGTGGTGGCAGTTAGTTTACTCGTGCAACAACCAAAGAAAAAGACTTGTATTCGGTTTTAAGTAAAGCAAGTAGCACGTATCCCCCTCACAGGGTTTGTAAAGCATTTAGAAAGCTTTTAAAAGGTGTGAGGCTATGAAAACTCACCTGGGCTTAGGGAATTCTAACTAGTGTAAAGAGTGACTCGGAAACTAGACTGCCTTACTCACGTATCCTGATATTGTTGTTGTTGTTGTGGATGTATGTCAAGCTTTAGTTGTTTAGTTTATGTTTCTTAAGTAATTATTCTTAGGGTTCTTAGAGTTTTATATATAACACAACACCGTTCAGGCCATCACAATTTAGAAGTATAAGACTCCTCACATGAAGCTCCCTACTATTGTTTTATGTATCAACATAATACCGTTCGGGCCATCATAATTCAGAAGTTAATACTCCTCACATGAAGCTCCTTACTATTGAGTCATGTTGTTATTAGGGTTTAGTTATAACATAACACCGTTCGGGCCATCATAATTCAGAAGTATATGCAATAATCGTTTGAGGAGTTAGAGCACTCTAAATCGTAAACCTAACAAACTCGTCAGAACGAAATATCCACATAGTACTCCTCACATGAAGCTCCCTAGTATTGTGTTATGCTTCTAAAAAATAGGTTTGCTATATATGTGAAATAATTTACTTAATACCCTTTAAGTTTAGTATATTTACAAAATCTACCCTAGACTTTATAATACTTATATTACTTAGGTTTATAACTATCTAGAATTAACACTATTAGTCCCTATACTTATATATTTTAGAAGAATGATAGAAATGACCCTTGGACTTATAAATTTTCTATATTTACCCTTTATACCCTTATCTTTATAACTTTTGCGAAACTAGTCCTTTTAAGTTTATAACTTTTTAACTTTTTATCCTAGGGTTTTATAATTTTGCAAAAAGGGTCCTTATACTTATAAATTTTAAGAAATGTCAAAAATAGTCCCTAGACTCTATATTTTTAGAAAATTACCATATATACCCCTATGCATGGAAAACTTTGCAAAACTAGTCCTAATTTCATGCAAACTATATTTTTATGAAACAAAAAGGTTTCCTAACTTATGTTTAACTAATATTAGCTTATCTAAGTTACCTAAACTAGCTTAAGGCTTATGGAAAGGACTTATAGCATGTAAACATGTATTCGACTCTATTTAGGGTTTTAAAAAGAAAACTAACTAGTTCTAGTATTCAAGGCTTAAGCAAGGGATCCTATGGGTTCTAAGGCATCCTAATACTATCCTAATACTAAACTAAAGCTCAAATAACTAAAAGTGAAAGTTTCTTGGTTAGGGATGGGTTAAGCAGGGTTAAGCTAGGGTTACGGTTTTCTCGATGGCAACACGACTCAACAAGGCCTCAAGGCTTGCTCTACTTGACTCCTAGGACTCGCAATTTGAGGTGGAAAGAAAGAATGGGATGGTTTAAAATGGGGAGGGAGTCGCGGTATTTATAGGGCTCGCAATTGGTGGCCAAGTTTGGGGAGTCGTGGTGTCACGAGGAGGGGGAGTGACTAAGCAAAGCTAGTTGCTGAGTGTTGGGAGCTATAAGGGTGGAGGTGGAGGCCAATAATGGCGGTTTTAGGGTCGGTTTAGGTTTTGTGGTGGAAAGGGAACGAAAGGTTGAAGGAGGTGACAAGGTAGTGATTCACCACCTTGCTTGCTAGCTTAGAGGTGCTTGTAAGCTGATTTGGAGGTTTAGTGGTGGTTTAGGGTGATTAGTGGTGGATTAGTGGTGGTTTAGTGGGGGTTTAGGGTGATTAGTGGTGGTTTAGTGATAGTTTAGTTAAGTAGGTGATGCACCTACTTGTGTGGGTGCTTGTAAGGTGTTAGGATGCTAGCTTAACTAGGGAGAGGTGTTAGGGTGCTTGGTTGTAAGGTTTGAGGTACTATAGTAACCTAGTTCTAAGGTTTAGGTCTATTTCTAACCTAGTTTTACCTAGAGTGAGTTTAGGGTTTTGCCTAGGGCTTAGTGCCTAAGTTAGAGTTCTAAGAATGTTTAGTGACTAATCCTAAGTCCTAAGGGGTTTGTACTAAGTGGTGGTAGCTTATGGGAAAGTTTTTGGAAGGTTTGACCTAGTTTTTAGAAAGTTATAACCTAGTTATGGTTTTGTGCCTAAGGGACTTGTATCTAAGCGCTAATGGGTTGTACTAGTGCCTAAGGGTCCTAAAGTATCCTATGTTCCTAAGGTAACTCATACTTAAGCCTTGGACACTTTCAAACTAGTTGAACTAAGCATATAGGTTTAGTAAGCACATAGACCTAATTAGGGTTTGTTTAAGGTTTGTTATGGTTTGGTGGTAATTTTAGTGTGTTAGATTGGTAGATTACTTATTATGGTGTTGTTATGATCTTTGCTTGACATACCAAGGGTTTATAAGGTGTGAGTATTGAGTTATTTGGCTTATGAGGATACGTGGGCAAGTCTAGAGAGTCATGTAAGTAATGAATGCACATAAAAAAGCAAAAAATTACCTGTGAAATACTTACTATAGGTATTTGTACTGGGAATGATAGTGATGAGATTTTGTGGGTTGTTACACTTTTAACATTTGATTTGGAAGTTGATAGTGAAAATCTTTGAACTTGGTAGGTATGTGTTTGTTTCTTGTGGAAATTCTAGGAGCAGGTTGAGGTGGTGTTGAAGAAGGAGAAGATGGAGTAGGTGGTGGTTGTGCTTGTGTTTCAGGACATGATGGAATAGGTTGTGTTTGTGGTTGTGGTGATGATGGTGATTCTGAGATATGAGCTGCATCTGGTTCAGAATTTGATGAAGATGGTGTTGGTGAAAGTGGTGTAGTAGGTGGTGTAGTAGGAGATGTTGGTAATGGTGATGCAAGTGGTGTAGATACATGACTAGAAGTGGTAGAAATTGGTGGTGTAGGATGAAATTGAGTAGAATGATGTGAGTAAGTTGACTGATATGGAGATGATGATGATTTTGGTTTTGCAAAAGGAAATTTGTTTTCATCAAATAACACATTTCTGCTTGTGATGGTTTTATGGGTTGATGGATCATATAAAAGATATCCTTTCTAGTTTGGTGGGTAGCCAATGAGAATGGTTGGGGTTGCTCTGGCATCAAACTTATCTGTGGAGTGGGTGTGTCCAAGTCTTGTGTGCCAGAGCTCAGAGTTGCTGATGTTGGAGAGAATTGTAGCAGGTTGAGATTGTTCAGGGGTGTTTGGGGCTAAGAGATAAAGTCCTCCATGAAGGGTGCCATGTGTGGTACTCCCATCATGGGCCTGAAACACAAACTTATTGTGAGTGAAGGTGACAGAATGAAGTGTTTTGTGAAGTAGCTTACTAATAGAAATAAGTTTATAAGTGAAAGTAGGTATGTAAAAGACTCCATGAATTGTTAGTGTAGAAGTGAGATGCACTGAACCAATGTAATGAACTAAAGTAGTATGACCATTAGGCAATGAAAGAGTGATTGGTGTGTTGAGTTTTGTGATATTATGCATAAGACTTAGTGATATACAAATGTGATCTGTAGCTCCACTATCAATGATCCAAATGAAGTATGACTTTGAAATGTTAGAAGAAATGAATGAGTGCATTTTGGCAACAGAATTAAAAGAATGAATACCAGTGATCTTAGTTGGAATTTTGAGGTTCTCAGAGAATGATAAGATACCTGCCATATGAGGTGCCATACCAGATGTGTCAACTTGGCCATTCTGCATCATTAATAACACTTGGTTCAACTGGTTTTGCACTTGATCCATTCTTGCATACACCTCAGAGTCATTGACATTTGTTGAAGCAACTGGTTCAGGAGAAGTGTTCATAGGTGATGAGACGAAAAATGTTACGTTTTTAGGGGTCATTTTGAGTCCTAAGTCGTATGTTTTTGGTTTGGATTTCACCCAAAGTCGTTTCTTTTCTCATTTTAGGTACTTTTGAAGGGAAAATCACAAAAGAAGCATTTTCGGGCGTTTTCGGAGTGAAAAAGTGCGGAAAACAACAAAAACTCAAAAGACCTTGAAGATTACTGAATGTGACGCCGTCACACTCTACTAAGTGACGCCGTCAGGAACAAGTGAAGTCCAGAAGTGGAAAAAAGACTCGTGACGATCCAGAGAGTTCGTAGTGTAAATTGTGACG